>CM008284.1:12139809-12156055 GCA_002319775.1 Fagopyrum tataricum
CAGATGCATTATCAAAAGAATATTAAAAAAAACTCGATGTTGTAAATTAAATTCTTTTAAAACCGTTTTTATCAAGCTTGCAATGCTTGGTGCATCATGTCTTGTGTTGAATGGAGGAATCCGTTAACATATTTATGCAAAAACATATCGTTATCAATAAAATGTAAAGTAATGTCCATGTAAATTTTTTTTAAAGATTGTGTACTCCAAAATCACTACAAATAGATACTTGATGCTCCAAAGATGCCAAAATCGAAAGAATTTTTTCTTTCTTTTAAAGGTAGATTTGGTTACTAATTTGGGGAACGTTTTTACGAGAAGTTGGTTTAAAAGAAAGTTGAAAATATTTTAGTGTATATACTCTAACTTCTTCGTATTCGAATAAGAAAATGGAAATGCATGAGAACATATAACATCGGCTAATCCTTAACTTTCTTCACTATGGTAATACATAAATAAAGGAGATTGAGATTAAGAGGAAGAAGATGCAAATCCGTGGGAAATAAAATTGTGAATGTCCCCGTGATATCCCTAGCTTTTCGGGGTGGACATTTCTTCTTAAGCCTCTTCTGTGGCTCGTGAGCAAGGGTTTCCATTCCTTTCCCCAGCCTTACGTCCTTCTTGTTTCTTCTTCATCTTCTTGATCTTGTGTGTGAGTTCTCTTAGAGTTTGCAAAGGAGTTGTGGTGTGGCTTTGCTGAGATTGTTCTTATGTATGTTGTTGAGCTTGTGATGCCAACTGAGAGTGTGTTGTGCTTCCCTTGAGTGATTCCAGCAGTTGAGGTGAGCATCTTGCTTCTTCTTCCTTTCTTTCTTTCTTGTTCTTCCTTCCTTAGCTTAGGATTAGATGAATGAATCATATAGTGATGTTGGAATATGTATGTGTGTGTATGTATGTGACTATGGAAGAGAGTAGACGTGATTTGATCACGTGAAGAGCCAAAGAGAAGCCGCGAGGTTTCATTCTGCACTGTCGCCGCCCCCGCGGCCAGAAGTCACCGCCCCTGCGGAAGACGTGCCGCAGCGCCGCGCCGTGCCTGCGTTGCCAGCAATCCTTGTCACCGCCACCGCGCCTGCGGTTGCCTGCATTCCGCCCCTGCGTCCTTAGATCACGCAGGTGCGTTTTGTCCCGGGACTACCTATAGTTAGGTAGTTCCTTTCCTTTTTAGTATGAGGGAACTAGTATCATGCTAGGTATCAGTTTATGATGAGTATGATATAGATATGCCGGTTACGGCCTTGAGGTTATGAGTTGGATATGATCCCTTATGGATCCCTTGGGTCTAGGTGTGACCCTTTGTGTGATAGGATTGTGATATATATGTGTGTCTTGTATAGGCTGTGTTGTCCTCCAGTTTGGAGTGGACGTTTCTGAGAGTGGATCTTGAGTTACTTCTGAGATCGAGGTAAGTCCATAGGACTTACTTAGCTACTATCCTTATATTGGATGTATGCTTGAGTGGTGTGTGTTATGTGCTTTATAGCATGTGTTATTATTTGGTCACCGACCTATGTTATATTGACCGCCATTGTAGTGGTTGTGATAACCTTTCCCTTTTCATCCCGTAGTGGAGTCTGGGAGGTTCTCTGTAGTCAGGCCAGATCTGGTATAAAGGAAGGCCCCTCACCATTCCCACAGGGTACACGGGAGGTGTGCTGATACTACCCAGCTGGTTAGAGTACTCAGAGGCGGGGATTATATTCCTCGTGTCACCTATCTTCATATATATCTATTTATACGATTGAATGATTCAACTTATTAAAGATAATAAACCGGGTAAATGTTTGATATCATGTTGAAGTGTTTATCATTTCTGAGGTGTGTTTGTGCTTTAGCATCTTCTTATATATGTGTATAGTTAGCTAACGGTTTCATACCGTGTTGTAGATCCCTCGCAGGTTAGGAGAGCTGCGGAGTGATCCGGAGGGTGATCTGCTGAGGGTTCCGTACACGGGCATATTCGTGGGGTTTTTGAGATTATCCATATTGTACGGATTTTTTTGACTTTGTACTCAGCAGTAGTATCCTTTTGATATATCAGTTTTTATGTTTTGTTTTAATCTGTTGGTGCCTTGTTGTAAGATTCAGTGAAGTTGTTGTCAGGCTAGGGCCAGGATCCATTGTGAGATCCTAGCCCAGTAGCACTCGAGTCCTACGGATTTGGGGTGTTACAAAGTTGGTATCAGAGCCCAGGTTGACAACAATGGCACTAGTAATCTGCAATAAAGTTCGAATAGATAAATAAACAGAACCCGAAAGGGGTCTGACTTTTCAAAAGGTTTTGGTTTTAAAATGAGTACAAATGTTTTGGGTTATCGTGTACGTGAGCCATCACCCCTCTGAAGATCTCGACAGTACACATATATAGATATTCTGTTGTGATTGATTTGATACATACATATGCATATATATATAGCCTCTAAGCTAGGTTTACGTCCTCTGCAGATGGTTCAGACTAGAGCCTTACCTGCAGCTGGGCGGTAGTAGAGGTAGACCCCCTCTAGGCCGAGGACGAGGTAGGATACCTGCTGATGGTTCCCAGGCAGCAGGAGAGATCACGAGGAGGTTGCTGAGAGCGCCGTTCCTGAGACTGGAACGGGGCAGCTGAGGACAGGGGCACAGAGAGCCTAGTCTGGTGAGTCTGATCGTGTCTCTATGGGTAGATCAGAGTTTCAGGCTTATATCAGACGTGTTGAGGAGGCTGCAGAGCCGGTAGGCGTGCCCCAGACTTACAGGCACAGGAGGGACCATCTGAGAGGTCCCACACCGTTACTCAGGTACCAGCTGTACAGGTACCTGCTGCTGAGATTGCCAGAGCACCGAGGAGCATAGAGGGCCTAGACCAGATACCTGGTTGAAGGCATTCCATCAGATGGGTGTACCCCCTTTCACTGGGAAGGTGGGGTTGGAGGTTGAGCTCTGGATCGGGCATGTAGACTCAGCTCTGGAGTCTATTCGCTGCCAGCTGATAGGCAGATCGAGTTGGTGCAGACTCTGTTCAGAGAGCTGGCACAACACTGGTGGAGGTCAGTACGGGTCAGGTTACCAGCTATGACCAGATGAGGACCTTGATCGAGAGCGTTTTGCCCTGCCTCACTGAGGAAGGAGAAACTGCGTGATTTTGTTGAGGCCGGATTTGAGGATGTGCCAGTTTCAGAGGCCATCAAGAGATTCCAGGAGGAGCTGGCTTTACTGGGTCCAGCTGCACCTCCTGTTGATCAGCATGTTTATCTGTTCTCTCGACGATTGAGGGATGGTACCCGAGCCTACATGGCAGGTTTTCACTGTGAGTCCTTGATGGACTATCAGGACAGAGCTGCAGATTATGAGAGAGAGAGGGCTGGACAGAGGAGAGCTTCTCAGGCCGGAAGGTCTGAGAAGAGACAGCGTACGGGGCAGGCCAGTGGTACTGCTGGAGCTGCTAGTGTTGGGGGTAGTCAGAGACGTCAGGGTCGTTCTGTATCTGCACCAGCTACAGAGATGGGACGACAGTGTTTTAACTGTGGAGATCCAGGGCATCTGAAGCCCGAGTGCACGAGGCCGTTGGTGACTTGTTTTACCTGTGGTAGACAGGGTCATAGAGCCGTTTATTGCCGCCAGGGCGGAGCTGCATCTCAGCAGGGTTCTTCTCCTGCCAGTGTAGCGGGAGGTGGGCAGAGGCCACCTCAACAGCAGCAGCAGCAGACTCAGGGACAACAGAGAGTCCCAGATCGCCCTACGACTCAGGGATCTGCTCCTGGGCCGAGTAGAGGCAGAGGCCGTGGTGGGGCACCACTGATACCAGAGGCCCACAGGGTCGTGTTTTTGAGCTGAGGAGTGCAGAGGAGCCAGCTGCACCTACTGCTACAGGTACCATTCTGATTCATGGTTTACCTGTTAGAGTTTTATTTGATACTGGTGCTACGCACTCTTTTATTTCTGATGCCTGTGTAGAGCGTCTTGGGTTAGATACAGTTGAGGGGATGCCCTTTATTATAGGGTTACCTGATGGTGGTAGGGTCAGAGGTACCCGTGAGATTCACGGTTGTCCCATTTCTGTAGGGACCCGTGTGTTACTAGTTGACTTCTTTGTCATGCCACTAGAGCATGAAGAAGTCATTTTAGGTATGGATTGGATGGCTAGACACTCTGCAGTTCTAGATGTAGGTAGGAGGACTGTTACCCTCTCTACCGAGTTAGGCCAGATAGAGGTTTTCCGAGGTTGGGACCTTGGAAAGGTAGGCACAGTTATCAGTGCTATACGGGCAGCTAGACTGATTGCACAGGGTTGCGAGGCCTTCTGGTGTTATGCCATGAAGGAGGGGGAGAGTCCAGCTGTAGAGGACATTCCAGTTGTCTGTGAGTTTACTGATGTTTTTGCTGAGCCGTCCAGTTTGCCGCCTCAGAGGAGTGTGGATTTCAGTATCGAGTTAGAGCCTGGTACGAGACCCATCTCGAAGGCTCCATACCGGATGGCGCCTGTCGAGATGCTGGAGCTGAAGAAGCAACTCGAGGAGTTGGCTGAGAAGGGCTTCATTCGCCCTAGTGTGTCCCCATGGGGAGCACCTGTCCTCTTCGTACGGAAGAAGGACGGATCACTGAGAGTGTATAGATTACAGAGAGCTGAACAAGGTGACCATCAAGAACAAGTATCCACTGCCGCGCATTGATGATTTGTTAGATCAGCTACAGGGAGCTACTGTGTTCTCCAGGATTGACCTGCGTTCCGGGTATCACCAGCTGAGGGTGAGGGAGCAGGATGTGCATAGGACAGCATTCCGGACCAGATATGGCCACTACGAGTTTGTAGTGATGCCATTTGGGCTTACGAATGCCCCAACCGTCTTTATGGAGTTGATGAACAGTATCTTCATCGACTTCCTGGATCAGTTTGTGGTGGTTTTATTGATGACATTCTGGTATACTCTCGCAGTGGAGAGGAGCATGCAGGACATCTGAGGACTGTATTGCAGGTTTTGCGGGATAGAGAACTTTATGCTAAGTTCTCTAAGTGTGAGTTCTGGATGCCAGAGGTAGCATTCCTGGGTCATGTGGTTTCAGCTGAGGGGATCAAGGTGGATCCACGAAGATAGAGGCAGTAGCAGCTTGGACGACACCGACGAACGTCAAGGAAGTACGTAGTTTCCTTGGCCTAACCGGTTATTACAGACGCTTCGTGGAGGGTTTTTCTGTGATTGCCCGTCCACTGACGAGTTTGCTGAGGAAGACTACCAGATTTGTGTGGTCTGATCAGTGCAGACAGAGTTTTGAGGAGTTGAAGAGGCGTTTGACTTCTGCTCCTATTTTGGCACAGCCAGAGGGTACTGAGGATTTTGTGGTTTACAGTGATGCATCCAAGCTAGGCTTGGGATGTGTTCTGATGCAGCGAGGCAGAGTTATTGCATATGCGTCTCGACAGTTGAAGACGTATGAGGAGAACTACCCGACTCATGATCTGGAGTTGGCAGCGGTAGTTCATGCACTGAAGATCTGGAGACATTACCTGTATGGTGCTACATGTCAGATCTTCACAGACCATAAGAGTCTGAAGTATATTTTCACGCAGCGGGAATTGAATAACCGCCAGCGTAGGTGGCTTGAGCTGATCAAGGACTTTGATTTAGAGATTCTGTACCATCCAGGGAAGGCGAACGTGGTCGCCGACGCCCTGAGCAGGAAGACGCCTCGAGAGCAGGCGATTGCGAGGCTGACAGTACAACATCAGTTGCAGAGAGACCTGATCTGGTTAGAGTTGGACATCTAGTTTCCTGATGAGGATGCCCAGCTGCGTACATTAGAGGTCCTTCATGATCTGTTGGATGAGATCCGACAGAAACAGGAGACCTGCCCGACTTTACAGAGGATCAGAGATAGGATGTCTCGGGATGAGGCACCACAGTTCTTGCTTGGAGCAGATGGAGTTTTGAGGCGCCATGGCCGCGTCTGTGTACCTGCTGATACAGAGCTGAGGCAGAGGATTTTACAGGAGGCTCATTGCACCCCTTACTCAGTACATCCAGGTACGAGTAAGATGTATCAGGATTTGAGACGTATATATTGGTGGGGAGGGCTGAAGCCCGATGTAGCCAGATTTGTAGCTCAGTGTGCGACCTGCCAGCAGGTCAAGATCGAGCATTTCCGACCTGGAGGTGAGCTCCATCCACTTCCTGTTCCACAGAGGAAGTGGGAGGACGTCACCATGGATTTTGTGACCGGACTGAGCTTGAGCCGGAGTTTCTATGCCATCTGGGTTATAGTAGACAGATTGACGAAGACGGCACGTTTCATTCCTATCAGGGAGACGTGGCCGGTGAGCAGATTAGCTGAGGAGTACACTAGGCAGATAGTGAGACTCCATGGTGTACCGAGGACGATCGTCTCAGACAGAGATGGGCGATTTACCTCGAGATTCTGGCAGCAGATTCAGACTGCCCTGGGGACGAGTTTGCACTTCACGACTGCGTTCCATCCTCAGACAGATGGTCAGTCAGAGAGGACCATTCAGACCCTGGAGGATATGCTGCGAGCTTGTGTGTTGGATTGGGGACAGGTGTGGACGGATCATCTCCCACTTGTTGAGTTCTCCTACAACAACAGCTGGCATGCATCTATTGGGATGGCCCCATATGAGGCACTGTATGGACAGAGATGTTGTACCCCGTTATGCTGGGATGAGCAGAGCAGTGTCAGTGGTTTAGCACCTGAGCAGATTCAAGATGATATGGCTCGGGTAGCATTGATCAGAGAGCGTATGCTGACTGCACAGAGTCGTCAGAAGTCTTATGATGACAGGAGGCGTAGACCTCTAGAGTTCAGGGTTGGAGCCCATGTGTGGCTGAGAGTGTCCCCGACACGAGGTGTTAGGCGTTTTGGCATTAAGGGGAAGTTGAGTCCCCGATATGTCGGACCGTTCGAGATTCTAGACGGCGTTAGGAGCGCAACTTACAGATTAGCCTTGCCTCCGAGATTAGAGGGTGTTCACCCTGTGTTTCATGTGTCTCAGCTGAGGGAGTACATACCAGATCCGAGGCACATTGTGAGTTATGAGGATTTGGTGGTTGAGCCGGACCACACGTTTGTAGAGCATCCTATTGCAGTCCTAGAGCGAGGTATGAGACGCCTGCGTTCGAAGAACATTCCTATGTTGAGGATACAGTGGTCGAGACGAGGACCCGAGGAGGCTACATGGGAGACTACGGATAGTATCCAGAGGAACTATCCAGAGTTCTATGCCGAGATAGGTGCACCAGTAGGATCACTGAGTAGATCTTAGTACTAGCTTGGTGAGTCTTATATGCTTATATGCTTATATGCTATGATGTGTTTATTTTCATGCTAGCTTTGATGTGATTATGATCTTATTAGATCCTGTTATGCTAGTATGATTTCCTATTTATAGCTGGAGATGGTTCTTCCCTCCATGCTATTGTGATACACTTAGGTTTAGCTGGAGATGGTTCTTACCTCCATGCTATTTTGATGGACATAGTAGTGCTGGAGATATTCTCCCTCCATGCCTTTCTGTTTTGGTTATGATATGGCTAGAGATGTGCTTCCTCTATGCCTTGTGATGTGTTTATAGCTGGCTAGAGATGGTTTCTCTAGACCCTAGATAGTATAGGTTGTTGTTGGAGTTGATGATTTACTCCATGCTTATGTTTGAGGTTATAGAGAGCGTTACCTCGGCTTTTGAGTCCGAGTGGTTTTAGGATCTTGCAAGTTCCGGGACGAAACTTGTTTTTAGGGGGGTGAGATGTAACAGCCCTTTTCTTCGGACCGAGATCGGACCATAGCCGAGATTAGCTTTGGCCCGAGATTGGCCTTTCCGCACCCGCGGGCTTGACCGCCGCCTCTGCGGGTTCCAGCCCCTGCGGCTCAAGGAACCGCCCCTGCGGTTTCCGGCGGCTGCATCCGGTTTTGTTGACTCTTTGATCATGATTTACCTTCTCCTTTCCTTTCTTCTTAACCCTCTTCTGTGGCTCGTGAGCAAGGGTTTCCATTCCTTTCCCCAGCCTTACGTCCTTCTTGCTTCTTCCTTCATCTCCTTGATCCTGTGTGTGAGTTCTCTTAAAGTTTGCAAAGGAGTTGTGGTGTGGCTTTGCTGAGATTGTTCCTATGTATGTTTGATGAGCTTATGATGCCAGTTGAGAGTGTGTTGTGCTTCGCTTGGGTGATTCCAGCAGTTGAGGTGAGCATCTTGCTTCTTTTTTCTTTCCTTCTTTCTTGTTCTTCCTTCCTTAGCTTAGGATTAGATGAATGAATCATAGAGTGATGTTGGAATATGAATGTGTGTGTATGTATGTGACTATGGAAGAGAATAGACGTGATTTGATCACATGAAGAGCCAAAGAGAAGCCGCGAGGTTTCATTCTGCACTGTCGCCGCCCCCGCGGCCAGAAGTCACCGCCACTGCGGAAGACGTGCCGTGGCGCCTGCGCCGTGCCAGCAATCCTTGTCACCGCCCCCGCGGCCGAGTATCACCGCGCCTGCGGTTGCCTGCTTTCCGCCCCTGCGTCCTTAGATCACGCAGGTGCGTCTTGCCCAGGGACTACCTATAGTTAGGTAGTTCCTTTCCTTTCTAGTATGAGGGAACTAGTATCATGCTAGGTATCGGTTTATCACGAGTATGATATAGATATGCCGGTTACGGCCTTGAGGTTATGAGTTGGATATGATCCTTTATGGATCCCTTGGGTCTGGTGTGACCCTTTGTGTGATAGGATTATGATATATATATGTGTGTCTTGTATAGGCTGTGTTGTCCTCCAGTTTGGAGTGGACGTTTCTGAGAGTGGATCAGACTTGAGTTACTTTTGAGATCGAGGTATGTCCATAGGACTTACTTAGCTACTATCCTTTTATTGGATGTATGCTTGAGTGGTGTGTGTTATGTGCTTTATAGCATGTGTTATAATTTGGTCACTGACCTATGTTATATTGACCGCCCATTGTAGTGGTTGTGATAACCTTTCCCTTTCATCCCGTAGTGGAGTCTGGGAGGTTCTCTGTAGTCAGGCCAGATCTGGTATAAAGGAAGGCCCCTCACCATTCCCACAGGGTACACGGGAGGTGTGCTGATACTACCCTAGCTGGTTAGAGTACTCAGAGGCGGGGATTATATTTCTCATGTCACCTATCTTCATATATATCTTATTAAAGATAATAAACCGGGTAAATGTTTGATATCATGCTGAAGTGTTTATCATTTCTAAGGTGTGTATGTGCTTTAGCATTTTCTTATATACGTGTATAGTTAGCTAACGGTTTCATACCGTTTTGTAGATCCCTCGCAGGTTAGGAGAGCTGTGGAGTGATCCGGAGGGGTGATCTGTTGAGGGTTCCGTACACGGGGCGTATTTGTGGGGTTTTTGAGATTATCCATATTGTACGGATTTCAGTTTGACTTTGTACTCAACAGTACTCTGTATTATCCTTTTGAGATGTATATATATATATATATATATATATATATATATATATATATATATATAATAATATATATATATATATATATATATATATATATATATATATATTAGTTTTTATGTTTTGTTTTAATATATTGGTGCCTTGTTGTAAGATTCAGTGCAATTGTTGTCAGGCTAGAGTCAGGATCCATTGTGAAATCCTAACCCTGTAGCACTTCGAGTCCTACGGATTCGGGGTGTTACACTGGAACACCTCCCCGTGTACCCTAAGGGAATGGAGAGTGTCTTAACCGTTTACCATGTCTGGCCTGACCACAGAGAACCCCCAACTCCCAGCGGGATGAATGGAAAAGTTGTCACAGCCCTACAATGGACAATCAATACATCATAGGTCGGTGACCATCATAACACATGCTATAAACATATAACACACACCACTCATGCACAACATCCTATAAAGGAATGGAAACTAAGTAAGTCCCACGGACTTACCTCAACCTCGGGAGTTTGAGACTCAAACTCAAACTGCTCCGCTCTGGAGATCAACACAGCCTAAACAAGGTATAACATATATATCATACTCATATCCATAACAGGGGTCACACCTAGACCCAAGGGATCCATAAGAATCATATTCCAACTCGTAAACCTCAAAGCCGTAACCGGCATAAACGATACCGTACTCAACCTCACTCTAACCTTATACTCGTACCTAGAATGCTACTAACGCTCATACTAGGAAAGGAAAGGATCTACCTAACTCTAGGTAGAACCGGAACAAAACGCACCTGCGTGACACAAGGGACGCAGGGGCGGAAGGCAGGTACCGCGGGCGCGGCGGGACGTAGCCGCGGGGCGGTGACAAGGAACGCTGGCAAACGCTGGCACGATGCAGGCGCTGCGACATGGTAGCCGCGGGGCGGTGACTCTCGGCCGCGGGGGCGGCGACAACGCATGAAACGATTCTGCGATTTCTCCTCAGCTCTTCACGAGATCACACACATCTTCTCTCATCCAGGTTCAAACACATACACATACAAACATCAATACACACCTATACATGCATCTAAACCTAAGCTAAGAGATTGAATCCAAGGAAAGAAAACAGAAGGAGCAAGATTGCTTACCACTCTTCTGGTCCTAGCTGCAGAAAAGAGCTCACACACCTCCAGGCTGGCTTCCAAGCTCAGCATGCACACAATCAACAACAACAATAACAACCACTACTCACACAAAACTCAAGCCAAACTCTTTCAACACCAAGATCAAGGTCAAAGGGAAACAAAGGAAGCTAAAGACGTGGGAAGCTGGAAGGAAAGTGAAGAACAAGCCCTTGATCAGCCAAGGCACAGATTAAGAAAGGTAAAGAGTAAAGCACGGGTCAAAGAGTCAAAGAAGACGGCTGCAGCCGCCAGAAACCGCAGAGGCGGCAGCCAGGGCCACAGGAGCGGAAACCCGCAGGGGAGGCATCCCCATCCGCGGGTGCGGCTAAGCCACAACTCGGTCAAAACTAGTCTCGGCTAAAGACCAAACTCGGTCCAAGAACTAAGGCTCTTACACCTCACCCCCCTAAAACAAGTTTCGTCCCGAAACTTGTACAAACTCCGAAAGCACTCGGACTCAAAACCGGGATACACTCTCTCTATCGGAGGTATCATATCTCGTACATAAGGTATCAACTTATGTGACACTATACCTCAAAAGATCACACTACTATCCGGGGCATAGAGAGACATCTCTAGCCAAACCATCATCGGGGCATGGAGAAGACATCTCCACCAAACTATGTCCATCAAAATAGCATGGAGGTAGGAACCATCTCCAGCTATCCCTAACAGTCGTACTAGCACAACAAGATCTAGTAAGATCATAAACACATCATAGATAACACGAAAATAAACATAGCATAGCATATAAGCACATATGCACGTAATCATATCGCTCCTCAGGCTAGTCCTAAGACCTACTCTTGGATCCTATAGGTATATCTATCCCCGCCTATAACTCTGGATAGTTCCTCTGGATACTATCCTCAGTCTCCCATGTAGTCTCATCAGATCCTCATCTCGACCTCTGTATCCTCAACATAGAAATGTCCTTCGAATGAAGGTGTCTCATACCTCATTCTAGGACTGCAATCGAATGCTCAACAAAGGTGTGGTCCGGCTCAACCACCAAATCATCATGACTCACAATATGTCTTAGATCTTGTACGTACTCCCTCAGCTAAGACACCAGAAATACAGGGTGAACACCCTCTAATCTCGGAAGCAAAGCTAATCTGTAAGTTGCGCTCTCAATCCAATCCAAAATCTCGAACGATCCCACATGTCAGGGGCTCAGCTTCCCTTTACTGTCAAAACGTCTAACACCTCGTGTCGGAGACACTCTCAGCCACACATGGGCTCTAACTCTGAACTCTAGAGGTCTACGCCTCCTATCAACATAAGATTTCTGACGGCTCTGCGCAGTCAGCATCCGCTCTCTAATCAGTGCTACTCGAGCCATATCATCCCGAATCTGATCAGGTATTAAACCACTAGCCGTACTAGGCTCATTCCAGCATAACGGTGTACGACATCTCTACCCATACAGTACCTCATAGGGCCATCCCAATAGATGTATGCCAACACACAAACTCACAGCATACCCTCTAGTGTCTGAATGGTCCTCTCTGACTGACCAGTTGTCTTAGGATGGAACGCAGTAGTAAAGTGCAAACTCGTTCCCAAAGCAGTCTGAATCTGCTGCCAAAACCTTGAGGTAAATCGTCCATCTTGGTCTGAGACGATCGTCCTCGGTACACCATGGAGTCTCACTATATGCCTAGTGTACTCCTCAGCCAGTCTGCTCACCGGCCACGTCTCCCTAATAGGAATGAAACGTGCCGTCTTCGTCAATCTGTCCACAATGACCCAAATAACATCAAAACTCCAGCTCAGTCTCAGCTCGGTCACAAAATCTATGGTGACGTCCTCCCACTTCTTCTGTGGAACAAGAAGGGGATGGAGCTCACCTCCAGGTCTGCAATGCTCTATCTTGACATGCTGGCAAGTCGCACACTGTGCCACAAATCGGCTTCAGCCCTTTCTACCAATATAAACGTCTCAAGTCCTGATACATCTTACTCGTACCTGGATGTACAGAGTAAGGTATACAGTAAGCTTTCTATAAAAATCTTTGTCTCAGCTCTATATCAGCAGGTACACAGACGCGACCACGGCGTCTCCAAACTCCCTCTGCTCCCAACAGGAACTGTGGTGTCTTATCCCGAGACATCCTATCTCATACCCTCATCAAGATCTGCCAGGTCTCATGCTTCTGTTGGATCTCACTCAACAGATCAGGTAGAACCTCTAAAGTACTCAGCCGGGCATCCTCATCCGGAAACCAAAAGTCCAGCTTTAATCAGACCAAATCCAATACCTTCTGGCTGTGCCCAAACAGGAGCAGAAGTCAAACGTCTCTTCAGCTCCTCAAAACTCTGTACACACTGATCAAACCATACAAATCTGGTAATCTTCCTCAGCAAACTCATCAGTGGACGGACAATCACAGAGAATCCCTCCACGAAGCGTCTGTAATAACCGGCTAGGCCAAGGAAACTACGTACTTCCTTGACATTCGTCGGTGTAGTCCATTTTGCTACTGCCTCAGTCTTGGCTGAGTCCATCTTAATTCCTTCAGCTGATACCACATGACCCAGGAATGCTACCTCTAGCATCCAGAACTCACTCTTAGAGAACTCAGCATAAAGTTCTCTATCCCGCAAAGCCTGCAACCCAATCCTCAATTGTCCTGTGCACATCCTGCTCTCTCACCCATAGCTGGTGATATCCTGAGCGCTGGTCCATCCTAGAAAATATTGTCACTCCCTGAAGCTGATCCAACAAGTCATCCATACACGGAAATGGATACTTATTCTTAATGGTCACCTTGTTCAGCTCTCTGTAATCACTACACAGTCTCAACGATCCGTCCTTCTTCCGTACGAAGAGCACATGTGCTCCCCATGGAGATATACTAGGGTGACTAAAAACTCTTCTCGGCCAACTCCTCAAGTTGCTTCTTCAGCTCCAACATCTCAATAGACGCCATCCGATATGGGCCTTCGAGATCTACCTCATACCAGGCTCCAACTTGATACCAAATTCCACACTCCTCTGAGGCGGCAAACCGGACGACTCAGCAAATACATCTGCAACTCACAGACCACTGGGATATCCTCTAATGCTAGACTTTCCACCTCCTTCATGGCATAACACCAAAAGACCTCACATCTATGTGCAAACAATCTAGCTGCTCATATCGCACTGATAACCATGCCAGATTTTCCAAGGTTCCAACCTCGGAAAACCTCTATCTGTCCTAACTCGGTAGAAAAGTAACGGTTCTCCTACCTATATCTAAGACTGTAGAAAGTCCATCCATCCAATCCATACCTAGTATGACTTCTTCATGCTCTAATGGCATGACAAAGAAGTCAACCAGTAAAACACGGGTCCCTACAGAAATGGGACAGTCATGAATCTCATGGGTACCTCTGACCCTACTACCATCGGGTAACCCTATACTAAAGGGTATCCCCTCAATCATATCTAAACTCAAACACTCTATACAAGCATCAGATATAAAAGAAGACATAGCTCCAATATCAAACAAACTCTAACAGGTAAACCATGGATCAGAATGGTACTTGTAACAGGCGGTGCAGCTGGCTCCTCTACACTCCTCAGTGAAAAACTAGACCCTATGGTCCTCTGGTGTCCACAACATCATCATCCCGACCTAAGCCTCTACTCGGCCCCGGAGCAGCTCCCGGAGTAGTAAGGCAATCTGGGATTCTCCACGGTCCCTGTATCTGCTGAGGTAATCTCTGTCCACCTCTCACTGCAAGGGCAGGAAAAGAACTTTGCTGTGATAAAACTCCGCCCCATCCACAGAAAATCTCTAGGTGACCTTGCCCACCACAAGTGAAGCAAGTCACTAACGGATACGTGAATGCTGGTCGTAAATGTCCAGGATCATTACAGTTAAAACACCGTCGACCCATAGCAGCAACCAATGCAGCTGCGGGGTAACTTGAGCATCTCTGGTATCGTTCAGAACCTACCATTCCTTTAGCACCTCTGGTCAGCCCAGGTTGATGTCGCTGCTGTTGCTGAGGTGACCTCTGTCCACCCCCAGCTACCCTAACAGGAAAAGAACCCGGCTGAGACAAAGCTCCACCATGTCTACAGAATATATGTCTGTGACCTGGTCTGCCACAAACATAACAAGTCACGGTCTGCCTCGTGCACTCTCGTCGCATATGTCCATACTTACCACAATTAAAACATCGCCGTCCTTGATCTGTAGCTGGTACAGGTGGGGGTTGACTCTGGCGATTTTGGCCTTGCTCTGAGCTAGCAACCCCACTAGTATCACTGATCTGTCTTGTCCGTTGTCACACTCATATCCATAACAGGGGTCACACCTAGACCCAAGGGATCCATAAGGATCATATTCCAACTCGTAAACCTCAAAGCCGTAACCGGCATAAACGATACCGTACTCAACCTCACTCTAACCTTATACTCGTACCTAGAATGCTACTAACTAGGAAAGGAAAGGATCTACCTAACTCTAGGTAGAACCGGAACAAAACGCACCTGCGTGACACAGGGGACGCAGGGGCGGAAGGCAGGTACCGCGGGCGCGGCAGGACGTAGCCGCGGGGGCGGTGACAAGGAATGCTGGCAAACGCAGGCACGCCGTTGGCACGACGCAGGCGCTGCGACACGGTAGCCACGGGGGCGGTGACTCTTGGCCGCGGGGGCGGAGACAACGCAGGAAACGATTCTGCGATTTCTCCTCAGCTCTTCACGTGATCACACACGTCTTCTCTCATCCAGGTTCAAACACATACATATACATACACATTCAAACATCAATACACACCTATACATGCATCTAAACCTAAGCTAAGAGATTGAATCCAAGGAAAGAAAGAAGAAGGAGCAAGATTGCTTACCACTCTTGTGGTCCTAGCTGCAGAAAAGAGCTCACACACCTCCAGGCTGGCTTCCAAGCTCAGCATGCACACAATCAACAACAACAACAACAACAACCACTACTCACACAAAACTCAAGCCAAACTCTTTCAACACCAAGATCAAGGTCAAAGGGAAGCAAGGGAAGGTAAGGACATGGGAAGTTGGAAGGAAAGTGAAGAACAAGCCCTTGATTAGCCAAGGCACAGATTAAGAAAGGTAAAGAGTAAAGCACGGGTCAAAGAGTCAAAGAAGACGGCTGCAGCCGCCGGAAACCGAAGGGGCGGCAGCCAACGCAGGAGCGGAAACCCGCAGGGGCGGCAGCCAGGGCCACAGGAGCGGAAACCCGCAGGGGCGGCATCCCCATCCGCGGGTGCGGCTAAGCCACAACTCGGTCAAAACTAGTCTCGGCTAAAGATCAAACTCGGTCCAAGAACTAAGGCTCTTACACTAGTGACCACCAAGGTGTTGGTCGAATGACCTCCTTAAAAGTCAACGAAAAAAGTAATAGAGAGATAGAGGGAAATATTGTATTATGCGGAACCAAAGGAAGGGGGGTTTGAGAGCAATCTCGACATCAACAAGTTTAAATGATGACAAAGTCATACCAAGGTTCAAATCACCACAACATGCATATAATAGATCTAAAAGGCAATTGCACAATATTGAATGTAAGATAGAGTTAAGTAAAGATAACTTTGTTGATAGTCCCATGTGGTTAGGTCTATTGCTTACGGTACATCGATGTTGTCACCATGATTGTCATGTACCCAAGACGGTTTTCGATTCATCATATCAAATGATAAA
>CM008284.1:12177640-12245923 GCA_002319775.1 Fagopyrum tataricum
ATATCAATGTGATATCCATATACTCATATACCAAACACTAGATATGAGTTTTTTCAAGTTGATACCTATATCTCATATCCAGATATGGATACAAACAAGCCCTAAGATATGGAATGAAGGTACCGTGAATCAGTTATAATAAGCATTGAAGCCTAATGTGACCGTAACCTCCGTTCAAGCTCGCATTTAATGAATTGACCTTCCTGGTTTATTGAACTACATATTTTTGAATATAAAATCTAAGTTTTAACTTTATCAATTTGAGTTTTCCAAGCAGTTGTAAGCACTTGGCGTTAGAAGGGCTCAAAAGATCAAGACGGAATGGAATGTAACAGAGATGACGCTCTCAAGGCTAAGGAGCTTGCTGAGAAGAAGTTATCGGTCAATGATTTAGTGGGAGCAAAAAAATTTGTTGTGAAGGCTCATTCCTTGTTCCCCGACCTTGATGGCCTTTCTCAGTTGTCTGCCACCCTCGATGTTTACATTTCTGCTGAGAAAAAAGTTAACGGGGACATGGATTGGTATGGAGTGTTAGGAGTTGATCCCTCAACTGATGATGACAACTTGAGGAAACAATACCGTAAGCTTGCTCTTATTCTCCATCCTGACAAAAACAAATCATTTGGGGCAGATGGTGCATTCAAGATTCTTTCTGAGGCTTGGAGTCTGTTGTCTGATAAAGCCAAGAGGGCAGCATATGACCAGAAGAGGAATCCCAAGGTGTCGACTACACGTACGGAAGCGTCAAACAATCGGAACGGTTTTCATCAGTCTACAAACAATGGAAATTCAAGTGCGAAGAGTCATAAAATCACCAAACATACCCGTTCTGACCCACATCCTCAATTTCAACCGCGAGCAGACACATTCTGGACGGCATGTACTCGTTGCAGAATGCAATATGAGTACCTTAAGGTTTACCTCCAACCAAAGACTTCTTTGTCCCAATTGTGAAGAGCCCTTCTATGCTGTGCAGATGCCTCCTCCTCAGATGAGCGGTGATCCCTCGTGGCCACCCTATGTACAACAACAAACATCAAACCAATCTAGGCCTGGAAGCAATTCAACTGTTCCAGGTAAAAGGGCTTTACTCTCATTCTTTCATTCATTAGGTATTCCTTTTTGTGAATGCAACTGACGATGATGTAATATGTCAGATGTTGGACAAGGTGGGAACTCAGCTTCCCTTGAGGATGCTATCAAGAGCAGGACAAATGCTTTTAAAAGAACTTATGCCTCTGATACAAATGATTCAACCTCTGCACTAAAAAATGAGAGGCCTCTGAAAAGAGGACGCCAACGTGAACTGAAGTTGAATGAAAATGGAGATGTTCCTGAAATGCAGAAGTTTGTCCCCGGGGCTAAGTTTTCAAACATCATAAGGGAACCTTCTCTTCTTGAACTTCGAAATATGTTGATGTATAAAGCAACAAAGAGTATCTCCCAGTACCTGAATGGATGTAAGAAATCTGAAAACCCCCTTGTGGTTAAGGGAAAAGAGATGAAGAAATCCAAACTAGAGTATCCCCATCATACTGTTGACAATGGCATTACGGGAACAGTTGCAGACAGTGCAACAAATGATGCAAGCAAGAAGACAGCTTTTGGAAATTCTTTTCCTCGGAAACGCTCAAAAGCTTCTGCTTGTAATACTTCTGTTGTTGAACCAGAAACCAAGTCTTCTGAGTCAATGTCTCTTACTATGGCTGTTCCTGACCCAGATTTTCATGATTTTGATAATGATCGCTCTGAAGATTCCTTTGCTGATAATCAGGTTTGGGCTGCTTATGATGACGATGATGGTATGCCGCGTTACTATGCATTAATTCATAGTGTTATTTCAAGGAAGCCATTTAAGATGCGTATCAGTTGGCTTAATTCAAAAAGCAATGCTGAATTTGGATCAATGAATTGGATAGGAAGTGGCTTCTACAAAACCTGTGGGGATTTTCGTGTAGGAAAGTATGAAATCAACAAGACAATCAACTCATTCTCTCATAAAGTAAGTTGGGGAAAAGGCGCAAGAGGAGCAGTTCAGATATACCCGAAAAAAGGAGATGTGTGGGCCCTCTATAGAAACTGGTCAACCAATTGGAACGAGCATACCCCGGATGAATTGATACACAAATATGACATGGTTGAAGTAGTAGAAGACTATGACGATCAGAAAGGCACTGTTGTTGCTCCGCTTGTGAAGGTTCCAGGTTACAAGGCTGTTTTTCGGCAACCAGCGGATCCTCAGCAGGTCAGAAGGATCCCAAAGGTAGAGATGTTCAGGTTGTCGCATCAGGTCCCTTCATACTTGCTTAAAGGTGATGAATCTCCTAATGCTCCCAAGGGTTGCTGGGAAATTGACCCCGCGGCTACACCTTTGGAGCTTTTGAGTGTGATAACAGAAGCAGAAGAACAAGCTGCCATGGGCAGCACTCAAGCATCACCGAAAGTTTCTAGCAACTAATTCATATAAGGTAATACTAGAACATTCCTTGGGTAATTATAGGGTTCGCCTAGATTATATGATCAACGGAAATAGAAGCAATGCAGGTATCCTGATTCCTGACTGACGAAAAATCCTTTTTGGTGCAATGTTTTTGGTTGATGAACAAATTCTTATGCTCTTTTTGGAAGTAGACTATAGATAGGTAATTGTAAGCAGCTAAGGCTTAGCTGTTGCTTAGATGATTTCTTGAATGTGTACATCCTGAAACCAATGGCTTAGGGATCTTTTCTCTTTTGATGTACAGTTAGCATAAGTTCAGGGGTTTTCTGTTTTGTTTTTCGTTGCTGATCTATATACCATATAGACAATATCACCATCTTTCAGTTAAGTGGTGATCGAGAACGTAGGTAAATTTTATGCACTGGTTATTACAAAACAGCGGAATGTGAAATAGAAATGTTCAGAAGCGAGTATTTTGTGGATGGATATTGCTCTCGTTTATTGCATTGAATGGTTGTAAATGCTTAGTTACAACTGAGTATACAACAGAATCAAGTAGCTGTCAAAGAGAAACACTGGTGGAAGCATCACCACTTGGAGCTGAAGCAGATTCTTTTTTTTTTTTTTTTTTTTTTTTTGAAGGTAGCTGAAGCAGATTCTGAGTAGGCAACTTTTTGCCTTTTATTTCTTTTGGGATGACCATGAATCTTGAAGCACTGACTACCGACTAGAATGGTTTGCTCTTGTCAGTTTCTGATTAGAATTTCTTTGATGTGGATTTTCATGTGTTTCTTAGGACCGCTGAAGTGTTGGACAGGTTTGAAGAACTGTGCAATTCTCTTTTCTTTTCTTCTTGTAACTAAACTTTGGCCATCTTTGAAGTGACCTTCATCGGTAGAATGACATTCAATGTTTCACAGTTTTTACCCTACATTAGGAATACAAATGGGTTGGCTGATGGATGGGTGTATCATTTTCACCAACCGTCCGGCTTACTATAACTTTCACCCACTCTGTCTACCACCTGTCTAACTTTTCACCCTTCATCTACCCATTCATCGCCCATCGGAGTGGTGCGAGAGAAATAATTGGATTTTGTTTTTAAACCTTAAATTATAAAAATAAATTTTGTATTTAAATTAACACGAATCTAAATCCATGATATTTTCCTACATTACAAAGCAATGCTTCAATGATTTCCAATTAATATAAATCGATGCAACAAATGCTATATTTTTCTTGCATACAACAAACAAAAATTAACTTATGCTATATTTTTCTTGCATACAATAAACAAAAATCAACTTAATTAGAAGTGAGTGGCGAAATGAGTGAAGTGTTAGCTTGAACGGCTAAACATGGTCGGAGGCTCACAGAATTGAGGTTTCAAAGACTTGTAGGTTTGGTAAGAGATTCTAAAAATCTAGGAAGGGGATGTGGGGTTATATATGCATTTGCAACTCTTTGACTAAGTGAGGAAAAATATTAAATAATAGTATAAACTTTAGGATTTTAGCGATTTTTTAATTAATTTACACGAGTGAAACCGGACATATGGGGCAAGTGAGTGACAGTGCGGATTATGGGTGGTTGTACCTCTAACCATACTCGCCCCACCACTCCTCTATTTCACCCATGAACCGCCTTTCACCCGGAATTCATCGGATCAAAACGAGGCTAAACATGTCTAAGGAAAATTTTGTGGGGCGACAAAGAAATGTTAACTCAGGCCATAAGAGGCTAATAAGATGAAAAATTATGCATATGGTAGTAAAAAAAAAAGGAATAAAAGAACTTAGTAAAGACATGTCTCAATCATTTTCATAGATGTAACTACAAAAATAAGTATGAAGTTTTGATAGAGAATCAATCGTAATTTCTAAATAGTCAAAGAATATAAGAGAACACTCATAAAAAAGAATAGATAAACAATATGTGAATAAGGCTAAAAAAATACCTCACAAGGCTATGTCATGAAATAAATTCGCTTATAGTTAAACCAAATACTCAATAGCATAAAAAAGGTGGTTGGAGAGTGAGATATCGAACTTACTCAACCGGTATAGAATAAAAAATAGAGAAATCTTATTTCTAGAAAATGAGATAACACAAAAACTAGCAATGAGATTTTAAATACAAAGAAAGAGGCAAGCATATAAGGGAGCATAGACGTTCATAATAAACCATAGGATTAATACACACATAGATTGAAAGATGTTAGAAATCACCCCACACTAGAAACAAACATTGTCCTCAATGACAAAAAAGGGATTAGGAAAAAATCTCACATATCCAAAGGTGGTGGGAGCGCCACTGAGAGTCGAACACGAGACCCCTGTAGTGATAGAGTTTGAAGTTAGAACGCCGTCGGTGCTCGTCGACAATATCGTCCATGCATGTGGGTACGTAGGGTAGAAAATTGGTCGCTCATGTACTCCATCGGCCCATAGGATGGCGAGGCAATGCGAGCGATAGAATGACTCATTTGGAGGTGAGAAGAACTGCATTGCTCCTGATACATTTGTTGGGGTATATGATAGTGGAAGAAAGGGTATTCTTGACTCTGAATGCGCGCAGTAGATCCGGATGCCTGATCTGGCTAGGCGGATGGATCGAAAAAGCCCTAATGTTTAAACGACATCTTGTGAATCACGGATGATAATTGTAGGAGTGTGGCGTGATATGTCGTCGAGGCCCGGGATCCCAATCCATCTAGAATATCAATTGTCCCAGAAGCGGACATTGATAAACTCCTCGGTAAGGGGTTTGTAGTCACCTGTAGGGAATCTTGTGTGCCAAATGCCCAAGATGGGTTTTGCAAGATGAGCTTGCTTGAGAGAGACGCCGTCTACCCAAATGGGAGCGGTGAGAGTGTATCACTCGAGAGGTACCTACAATCTAGTAGCCAAAAGACTCACTATCCCTTCGATACAAATGGACTCGGAGGGGTGTCGTAGGGCTTAGGGATTTTTTTTCAAAGGGCTTAGGGTTCGTTTGGTACTATTCCCATAGCATCAGGAATCGGAATGAGTGATACCAATACCTCGTGTTTTGTAAGGCTTGGAATCGGATTGAGAATGATTCTATGAAATGACTCATTTCAACTCTAGAGAAGAAGTTGATTCTATAAATTAAAGATGGGTATCATCCATTCTCACATAAACTCATTTCAAATATAAAACTACATTTATATGTTTTCATCATACATATATTTATACTAGCTTATTTAGTTTCACAAAATAAAAAAAAATATTTTTTATTATTAAAATTAATTATCCATCAATTGATTTGAATTATATTATTATTATGTAGAAAAATATGATTTTAGACAAATAAATAAATAACTATAATACGGATATTTCGGTCAAGATGTGATGTAACCGAAAAATGCTCGAAAACAATATAATTGATTCAATTAGGGGGGGGAAATTCATCGAAGAAATTTATACCTTTATATATTTGGTTGACAGTTGTTTATATTTATACTTTAAGTTATTATTTGGTCTTCATTATTCTTGAATGTAGTTTTAAAAGTAGCATATAATTACATTATGAACATTCACACATATATCATCAATTATGATACGATTTTTTGTTTCATAACTTAAATAAAACCAGAAACATGTTTCAAGAATCTTTCATTCCAACATCATATCAAACACCAAGTATCAGGAATGGCTTCTTCGAATTCCTTATACCATTCCAATTCCTGATTCTAACCCAATTCCTATAGTCATACCAAACGAGCCCTTAAACCTACCTTTCAATTAGGGCTGAGCAGATTGCGGTTTGGTTGACCAAACCGCAACCAAACCGCAATTTGTGGTCCAAACCGCAACCGCACTTTGCGGTTGCGGTTTGCGGTTCGAGATTTTAGGATTTGCGGTTCAAAACCGCAACCACAAAAACCGCAAATGAAGTGATGCGTTTCACTTTCATGGTTTATGTCCCTTCCCTTGCCCTAGTCTCCTGATGTCTCCTCGCGGCCACGCCCTTCCCTCTCGAGTCTCGACAGTCAACAACCTTCAACTCTCCAAGGCTCCAATCCTCCATTCCAGCACTTCATTCGGCCGCACCCTTCCCTCTCCGCTTCTCGCAGCCTCGCTCGCCGGCCCTCGCGTCCTCGCCTCTCGGCTCTCGCAGCCTCGCGCCCTCGCCAGTCACCTCTCACACTCTCGCAGTCGTAGGCTCGTAGCCTCGTCGGTCTTCCGTCTTCCCAGCCGGCACCTGCAGCCCGACGGTGAGTCTTCTTCTTTCTTCTTTTGTCTTCTTCCCTGCCGGCACCTCCATTCCAGACGGTGATTCTTCATAGCCGGCACCGTCTGTCTTCTTGCAGGTGTTCGTGTTACTGCTTTACTTCATCCTTAAATCCTAAACTACAGTGATTTATTATCCTCTATTTGTGCATTTTGTTCTTCATTCTTGTCATCCTGTGGAATTACTTGCAAAAAGAGATGCTTGTCAGTGAACAATTGAGTAGCCAAGTGCAAATTGAGTAGCCATCGTGTTGAATTATTTAACTTTGGTTGCGGTTCACGGTTTGAGGTTTTTGCGGTTTAAACCACAAAAACCGCAAAAACCGTGGCTTGCGGTTCTGGTGCGGTTCGAACCGCAACCGAACCGCAAACCGCTGCGGTTTGAACCGCAACCGAACCGCATATTGCGGTTGCGGTTCAATAATTCCCAGGTTGCGGTTGCGGTTGCGGTTGCGGTTTTTGCGGCTTTGGACGCTACTCAGCCCTACTTTCAATTACATTCGTTTATCGAAGTGGCGTTCTTGATTGATTTAGATTAAAAAAAAAACAAAGTGAAGAGCCAAATAGTTTTGCTTTATTGGATGTTTTGAAAAGAACTTGGTTTTGAGAGTAGCGCTTTATCAAAGCTTCGAGGATATTTTTATCATCGTAGAATTCTTCAGTCTTTGCACCTTTATAAACGGATGAACCTCATGAGAAGTTTATCTAGGTCTTTTCCGAATTTCTAAATGCATTTGGTTTTTTCTATACTTGTCGAACCGCCGGATTGAGGATCACTACGTGAGTTGGAAAGAACGGTCTTGGTTTGTCTGTGCCCAAAGCTACTTTAGAGGGTTACCTACATAATTGTTGATTGAAGTTCATGTTATTTACATATGTGGTTGCTATGAAAGTCTATTATAGTGGGATACATTTATCCTTGGATCGTTTTGCTAAATTATATCTTCACGATTTGTCACATATTATCTTGTTACGTTACCCAACAGTTTTTGCCCGTTTCTCCTTCCTTTATCTTATTCTATTTGTTTATTTGTTCAATCAACACAAACATATTCCTTGTGTTCGATACCCGTATATACTACATCTATCATGTAATACTTGTAGGGGAGGTTGTTTTCTACAGTAAAACTTACCACGATTGGCATGTTAATTATCTCATTCATGCAATGTATATGGTTGATGAATTTAGTTTAACACATATGATTTCTATTGGTTGATGTATGACTTAGTGAAACCTATGTTGATAAAATTTGAGCTAAAGTAAACATTGCCTAAGTTCATGATAGTGTGTATTGGTTATGAACTCTTAATTTCTCGGCATAGGGAAGCTAACATTGGTTGACACTCACTTGAGTGAAAAATACTAACCCGTAAGGCAAAAGGCATATCTTGAAAAAAAAGTAAAGAAAGAGGCATAGTGAAGCACATCAAAGTTCAAATATGTCACTTGACAATCCACTTGGCCAATGTGATGAATGCTTATTTTTCATTTTATTTTGCTTTTATGAGGCCAAGTATGCACATCAATGAGATGAAATCCAAGTGATGTAAACCATGCCAAAAGAGCATGACGGTTTTTATTTGTTAGGCCGAGTCCAAGAAGAAAAGCATTATATAGGACCCGATCATGTCTAGATTGCATTTAGGTAATGTGAGCCTTTAGCTATATTTTTTATCATTTGGTGAAACAATACAAATCATATGCAAGCATCAATAAAGACCTCTAAGTAGCATGAATAAGTTGGGATACTTAGAATTCTTGACTAGGTTTCATAAGTAATTACTTAGCATATATTTGTTGATTTTCATGCTCATTATTTTCAATCATGTCTAAATGTCTTGCCATGACTAAGAATATTCTGAAAAGTTGTCTAATATGTTGAAGCATGATCCAAAAAGATATTTTTTTTCTTGTTTTTCCTTTCTCTCTTTTCCTACTTTGTGTTTGGATCTTATTTGAGGACAAGTAGACCTGATCATATCCGGACAGCCCGCCCGTCCCGGAAAAACGGGCGGGTATGAACATAGGGAAAAGCCTGTCAAGCCCACCGGGCCGGGTACATACACCATTATAGGCCCAGTCGGGCCGAAAAGCCCAACCCATATTAAAAATTTTTTATAAAAATATATTATATCGTATATATTTAAAATATTAAGTCTAGTTATAGAATATTTAGCATAATTAACATAGATTTAATGTATATTACATATAATATATTAACTATATTTTATTTTTAAATAAAATTTATATTTAAAATAGTTTTTAAAATTATTTTTAAAAAATAAAAAATAAAACGGCTACCCGGAGGTCCGCCCGCCCGGGCTGGGTACGGCAGGGATGTAGGTCCTCCAATCAGGTTTAGCCCGGCCCGGGTCCGGCTAAACGGACTGAAAATTCCACAAAGCCCGGCCCGATCCCGGATATGAATAGGTCTAGGGACAAGTAAGAGCTAAGTATGGGGTATTTTGATAGCATGTTTTTCATGCTATCTTTTGTAGTGTTATTTTCATGTGTTTTCCTTAGTTTTTGCATAGAATAAGACATTTACATCTTAGCTAGAGCTTAAATACATCAAAGAATGTTTATTCCCCTTTTCCTCTTGTGTTTAGGTGTTTTAGATCAAAAGTGGACCTTAAAGAGATGAAATACATCAAGGCTAAAGGAAGCTCACTTCACCACATCATCACATGGAAAACAGAAGGAAAGCAAGAAGAAAAGCCCTAGAGCATATGCAAGAAAGAAAGGTCAAAAATCATGAAAGAAGAGTCAAAGACTCACATTGGAAAATGCAAGTCCTATGGATCGAGTGAGTGCTCACTCGATTGAATAAGCTTTCTCGCTCGATAGAAGAAGAAGCACTCTATTCAGAAGACTTAGACTCTCCATGTAGGATGAAACTCTACCCAACAGTTCGAGTAAAGATCTACTCGATAGAACAAGAATTGTCACAGAATCGACTACTTGATCGACGTGGACATGAGTCGAGCACTTGTCATGACAAAGCAAGATGTGTCAATCGAGTTTGTCATTCCACCCGGAAGAGGAAGAAACATCACTCCACCGACTTACTTTTCAACTTCAATCGAGCAAAACGGAAACTTCGGACGACAAAGACCAAGTGTCGTTCGAGTTTTCAAACCCACTTGAATGAAGAAGAAAGTTTGTCCAACCAACTTACTTTCCACATAGATCGAGTAGAATGGAAAATCCAGAAGAAGGAGAAAATAGGGAAAAACTCCATGATACTCGATCGAGTGGACCGTCAAGGTTGATCGAGTGAAGTGAAAAACTCAAACAAAGAAGAAAAGTTGTAACAGCCTAGCACGTGAGTGAGTTAGAATAAGATTCATTTTGATAAGTTGGCATTTTGTGGTCCTATGTAAGAGTTTGACTGACTTAGATTTTTATATCTTACACACTTTAGGTGTAGATCACAAAAAACTTCTCTCTCTTTTGTAATTGGCGGAAATTCTTGGTGTTCTTGGTGAGTTCTTGAAGAAATTGAAGTTTGATCCATTTGCAACTTTGTTATCGTTGTAACTTTTGTTTGGTAACTCCGATTCAGTTGATTATTTCGCTCATATTCCTCATTTCTTGTCTACTTTCATACCATTGAATTGATTTCTAGATTAGAGATAGTTGGTTTTACGATCATGTGTGAATAATTCCCATATTAGGGTTTGGGGTGAAAACTCCAAATCCAAGTTATGTCCTCTTGAATTGATGTTATGTCTTAGAAAATAAATGAGTATCAATATATGCTAGTTAGCATATAAGAGAGATTTAGCCGTTTTGAATGTTTAATCCATGTTTATTCTAATATGAATGTCGGATGCTAGATTCATGTCTAGAGTGTTCCTCTTTTGCACATGATTAGTTTCAAGCATGCTTCTATGTTCTCATATGGCCGGCTATCATAGATGAGATTGATAAGTAATTTCATTGATAGTGATGATTATTTTAGATGCCTATCATGCTAGAGCATGTGTAGCAAGAGTCAAAAGGATGACTTCCATGCTTGCTTTGTTTTAACCCATGTTAAACTAAGTTGATTCATGCTTGCAAATAGCAAACATCATGTGATGCTTGTATGTCTTGATTTAGAGCTTAAAAGTGACTTATATTTCTCTTACAACTTCTGAATAGCAAACACCATGTTACACTTGTTGTTTGTATAACTCATGTTTAGATTGATTATCGCATGTCTTACATGTATACATAAGTTTAGTAGATTAAGTTGTTTACTTGATTATCTAACTTCTCATATTCTAGAATGGTATAACATTTATCTCAATGAGACTAAGTAAGGGTTTGGACTTTGGAGGAACTAGCCCCAAATCCTAATTGTTTTCCATAATTGAATTTGAGTTTGTGATTTTACAAGTTAGTTACTTGTTAAAGGGTAAATTTTTTTGAATTTGTAATTGTTTGTGAAATTCAAGAAATTAATTTAAGCCATAAGTATTATCCAAACTTAGAGCTTAAAATCTTAAAGTTCGGATTTTCTTAGGTCTCATATATTAGCTGGACCTTAAACGATTTAGGTCATATAAACAAATGATATTATTTAACTTGAAAAATATAGGTAGTAATTTTGATATCAAAATGAGAAAAACTAACCAAAATAAATCACTGATCAAAGGCCTAATTAGAGCAATGTTGACTGGCTAATTAAAAGCGTTGACCGGCCTGTTTCCGCCTTCAAATGAAGATGGAAGGTTGAGAAATATAAACAGTCAAATCAATTTAACAAATTCAATTAATTCCATTTAACCCACTTTCCTATACCACGTAATATGTAGATGGGGTTATTGTTATAATAAGACAATAAATCTAGGTATACTGATACAATGGGCCAAGGGAGGAGACATATTTTGGGCCCATGGATTAATGGACCCGGAGCGACAAGGGGGTGCGGGGTGGTATCAGGCGGAGCCCCCCGTGGTACGAATTCTATCTATTTATAGAATTCTATCTTTTCATAGGACTCTATCTATTTATAGAGGATTCTATCTATTTATGGTTATAAATAGATAGGTTTAGGGTTGTATTCATTATCCATCAAAGTATATTGAAAACCCTAGCTGCAAGGTTTGTGCAGCAAAACCACAAAACGTTTTCTCTTCTTCTCTCTATTTTTGAGTAACTCGTTGAAAGATCACAACATCTGGTATCAAGAGCAAGGTTGTCGATGAGTTCCGTTGCAAAATTTGAGGTTCCGCGATTCAACGGAACTGGCAACTTCGGTCTTTGGCAGCGACGAGTTAAGGATCTGCTAATGCAGCAGGGGATGTTGAAGGCGTTAAAGGAGACAAAACCGGAGTAGTTGAAAGACGACGAATGGGAGGAGATGCAGGAGAAGGCAGCGTCGGTCATTCGGCTCTGTTTGGCAGACGAGGTAATATACCACGTTATTGATCTCAAATCTTGTCAAGAGATTTGGACCCAATTGGAGAAACGGTATATGTCAAAATCTTTGTCTAGAAAACTGTATCTGAAACAAAGATTGTATGGGTTGAAAATGGTGGAAGGTTATGACTTGGTGAAACACGTGAATATTTTCAATCAAATTATTGGGGATTTGGCTCGGGTGGATGTAAAACTTGGAGATGAAGATAAAGCTATGATCTTGCTATGTTCTCTACCCTCTTCATATGAGAATCTGGTGATGACGTTGACGTGTGGGAAAGACGAGATAAGTCTTGATATAGTGTCAACAGCGTTGCTTTCACAAGCCGAACGACGACAACATAGCAGTGAGAGTTCTCAAAGCGAAGGGTTGTATGTTAGAAGCAACAAGGATAGAGGGAGGACGAAAGAGAAGCAAGAAGGAAGCAACAAGCAATCCAGGTCTAAGTCCAAGGGTAAAAAGCCAGTAACTTGTTACTTCTGCAAGGAGGAGGGTCACTTCAAACGTGATTGTCCTGCCAGGAAGAAGAAGTACGAAGATAAGAAGTCAGAGGAATCTTCAAGATCAGCAAACGTGGTGCAGAAAGATGACTCAGATGGTGCAGATTCTGATATGCTCTATGTAACGTCAGGCAACTACTCAGATGTATGGATCATGGATACGGGATGTTCGTTTCACATGACTCCGAATAGAGATTGGTTTGAGACGTACAAGTCTGGAACTTTTGGCTCCGTCCGATTAGGAGACAACAAGGCTTGTGATGTTGTTGGCATTGGGCAAATAAAGGTTAGGATGCACGATGGTGTGATTCAAACATTGACTGACGTGCGTCACATTCCAGCTCTAAAGAAAAATCTCATTTCCTTGGGGACTTTGCATGTGAAAGGGTTCTGTTTCAAAACAGAAAAGGAATGTGTAAAGGTGAACAAGGGGGCAATGACAGTTATGAAGGGGCAGATTACATCGGGTAATATCTATCGGTTGGTAGGGAGTACCTTTGCAGGTGGAGTTGCATCCGTGGCTTCTGAGACAGACTACACAACTCTGTGGCATATGCGCCTAGGTCACATTGACGAAGGGGGGTGATTGAGCTTCACAAGCGAGGTCTCCTGGATGGTGTGAAGAGTTGTAAGATCGACTTCTGCAAGTTTTGCGTGATGGGAAAACAATCCAAGATGTCTTTTAAGACAGGTCAGCACAACACAGGTGGAATTCTTGATTATGTGCATTATGATGTGTGGGGACCAACTCAGGTGTCGTCACTAGGAGGATCTAGGTATTACGTCACTTTCATTGATGATTATTCAAGGAAGGTCTGGGTGTATTTTCTAAAGTATAAATCTGAAGTCTTCATCAAGTTCAAGCTATGGAAGGCAGAAGTGGAAAATCAGACAGGGAGGAAAGTGAAGTATCTGAGATCTGATAATGGGACAGAGTACACGGATTCTTAGTTTCAGAGTTTTTGTGGTGAGCATGGCATTCAGATACATTATACAGTGCGGAAGACACCAAAGCAAAATGGTATTTCTAAGAGGATGAATCGGTCCATTGTAGAAAAAGCGCGGTGTCTTAGATTGAATGCAGGGCTTCCAAAGCAATTCTGGGCAGAGGCAGTGAGCATGGTGGTCTACTTGATAAATAGATCACCCCATACTTCTCTTGACGGGAAGGTTTCAGAGGAGGTATGGACTGGTTCTGATTTAGACTTATCAAATTTGAAGATTTTTGGCATTCCAGCATATGTGTTGATTCCAGGTGATGAGCGAACAAAGCTGGATGCAAAGTCTAAGAAGTGCATTTTTCTGGGTTATGAGAAAGGTGTGAAGGGTTTCAAGTTTTGGGATCCTGTTGCAAAGAAACGGATGATCAGTCGAGATGCTGTATTTGATGAGCAAACAATGCTTCTACATGCCAAGGAAGTTAAGAAACCTACAGTTACAGAGATTGAATCCAGATCAGCAGTGGAGGTGGAGCTTTCAGATTCTAGCACACCTACACCAGCAGGTGGTGAGCATGATGTAGATCAACAACAGGTTGAGAGTCTTGTTTCTGGCAGAAGCAGACGCATCACAAGGGCCCCTATAAGATATGTCCAAAGTTCCTTATGCAAGTGCAGTTGGTTGCTTGATGTATGCTATGGTGTGTACAAGACCTGATTTGGCCCAAGTTGTTAGCCAAGTGAGCAAGTATATGTCTAATCTTGGGAGAGAACACTAGGCGGCTGTCAAGTGGATTCTCAAGTATTTAAGGGGTACTGTTGACCGTGGAATTATGTTTGGTGGCCAGGAAGGTGATCCTTCAGTTGTAGGGTATGTGGATTTAGACTATGCCGGTGATCTTGACAACCGGAGGTCCACTACAGAGTATGTTTTTACTCTTGCTGGGGGGCCTATATGCTGGAGATCAGTTTTGCAGTATGTAGTAGCCTTGTCTACAACTGAGGCAGAGTACATGACTTTAGCAGAGGCAGCTAAGGAGGCTCTGTGGATTAGAGGAATCGTGGAGGAACTGAGTGTTGAGCAAGGTGGAGTTGAGGTACATTGTGATAGTCAGAGTGCTATATATCTGGCTAAGAATCAGGTGTACCATGCTCGGACTAAACATATTGATGTGAGATTTCACAAGATTAGAGAGCTAGTAGCTTCTGGTGAGATCATCCTGGAGAAGGTACACACTTCTCAGCATGCGGCTGATATGATGACCAAACCGGTTACCGCAGACAAATTCAAGCATTGCTTGGATTTGGTTCATGTCCCTCGTTGTTAGATGAGTGAGAAAGCCCCCTGTCAAGAGAAACAAGGAGGATCTGGTGACAAGATCTTGGAGTTGTATGTATGTTTCCAATTTTTGTATTAGATTATGTTGTCTAGGTGGAGATTGTTATAATAAGACAATAAATCTAGATATACTGATACAATGGGCCAAGGGGGGAAACATATTTTGGGCTCATGGATTAATGGGCCCGGAGCGACAAGGGGGTGCGGGGTAGTATCAAGCGGAGCCCCCCGTGGTTCGAATTCTATCTATTTATAGAATTCTATATTTTCATAGGACTCTATCTATTTATAGAAGATTCTATCTATTTATGGTTATAAATAGATAGGTTTAGGGTTGTATTCATTATCCACCAAAATATATTGAAAAACCTAGCTGCAAGGTTTGTGCAGCAAAACCACAACACGTTTTGTCTTCTTCTCTCTATTTCTGAAGTAACTCGTTGAAAGATCGCAGCAGTAATCAAATGGTATATATATATATATATATATATATATATATATATATATATATATGCAATGCTTCGTCACGCCTAGCAGCTCATATACCGAATTAGCCATAAGTGAGGACGAACCTTCTCAAATTCACCGTTTTTGAGCTTCCTAAATTTAAATACAATCGGGATAGACGAAAGAGGGTTCATGTACCAAAAGCTCAAACAAAACAAAACAAAGAATAATAGTACATAAGACTCAATCGAGGGATGTGAAAGTCAAGTTAGTTCGTTCAGAAACAAGAAGATCTAGGCTTACAAAGAACTCTTCGCCCTTCAAAACGATGGAAGCCCGTAACCGGATCGATGCAAGTTTTAAAACAACCCAAACCATGGTTGGAATGATTGCAAGTTGCGTCGGTGGCTGCACGAAATCCATCCACAAACCATCTCAAATTTCATGTCGAAAGCTTTAATGATTTTGGGGAGAAGCTAAGCAACTTTTCGATCCAAGAAGCTTAAGAAAAACAAAAGGAAATTCAAAAGCAATGTAGAGAATTTTACAAGACAAGCCTCAAGGGATGAGATGGATGTACGTCACCGAGATGAGATGTCTACTGTCAAGCTTTCGCCTCATACCATACGACTTCATTTGGAAAACAACAATTCAATTGATATTTGTGACGTATTCAAGAAAATTCAACCGATGCATCATATTTTGTTCATAATTCAAGACTTCAAATTGGGGTTCAAATGCTACGAAATTCGAGCGACATGGACTCGAGCACCGTGTAGACAAAATGCAACCAAAACGTTGCACATAAGCCGGAGGGTGATCATAATTGAAGATATATGTTTCTCAACCAAAGTAGAGTCGTTTCATCACTAAACCCGTTTTAGATGATCGTTGGTTTTATAAGACTTTAACGCATATTATCGAAATTTGACAAGGTTACTAGGTTGTGACATCTATTATGTGTCGCATGCTTTTCATATGATTTCTTTATCTCTGCCGATTTTGAGTGGTAGTTTGGCAAGAATAAAAGATAAGGGAAAAGATCTAACCATGATAGGGTAAATTGCTTTAATATCCATCAGTCCTCGATTTCCATAAGCTTGTCTATACAAAATTTGCAAAATAAAACAAGTACAAACTACAAAGTTAGAAGAGGTATACAAGAGGAAAGCTTTTGAAGGTTGGTCTTTAAAGATCATTTCTGAAAAATATTAGAGAACAAAGAAAGAAGCAAGAACCGCCACGTAAAAGTCGATCGAAGGATATGCAAGGAAAGAGATCCGTTTATTCCACATTGAGACGATCGGTCCTTGCTTATAATCGGTATGCTAGCTTTCTCTACCTCTTTTTATGCATCTCTTGTATTTGTTTTGCATCAAGTAGGAAGTAAGATCCGTGGCCAATTCAATAATCATATACCTTTCAACGCTACAACCAAAAAAGTTTGTCCATATGTATGTCGATCGCAAGAAAGGCGAATCAATTCACCAAACTCTATTTTGAAAGAGCTCACGGAGTCTTTTGCTTCATTTTGACGAGCTCATGAACAAACAAAAATGTAGAAGAAAGTCCAACAAGATAAAGTTGGAGGGATACACATCAAAAATTTGAGATGGCTTGATCCTTGGTCTTCTCCGGTTTAACAATCTTCGGAAAGTTGAAGAGAGTCGAGAACAATAAAAAGAGAGAGCAAGAAGGGAAGTGAGTTATTTATCACAAGGACGATAAGTTGATCGAAGTATAAGATCTTGCAAGGAAGATGTTCACTTATTCAACATCGAGATGATCCATGTTTACATTCGGTATATTATCTCTACCTTGTCTAATATCTCTTGTATTTGTATTCCAATGAGCAGGAAAAGAAGACCCGTAATCGTATTCAAGAACATATATGTCTCTCCGCTACACGAGATATCGTAGTTGATTCGAATGTAGACGGTTCCAGCACTACAACATCAATATGCAACATCAAATTTGCAATGGAAGCTCGTAAGAAGAAGAAAGTTGGAAGCAAGTGAGAACAAAAAGCAAGAGGATCTGGGCATACCATAAAAAGAAGAAGCAAATGTAAACATCAAAACAATTTAAAAAAAGAAGCTCCACATTGTTCTTTGGTGTCGGACAATTATGAAAAAAGAAAAAAAAAACAAATTTCAAATGGTGGTATATTATTAAAGGAGGAAATAAGCAATCAAAATGAAGAGAAAGAAGTCTCATTAAGCAAAGTGGAAACTAAGGGAGACTGTTTTTATTTGAGCAAAGAGAACGAAAGGGTCGGTGCCAACAAATCAAAGAGAAAAGATAAAAGTCGATTCAAGTATGGAATAACTGCAAGCCCTCAGGCCCGTTCAAGACTTGCGGCATTCTTCTGGCGTCCTTCCGGTCCGAGTAAGCTGGTTCGATCGGAAATGGGATCTACAATCAAAAAGAAAATTGGGAGGAGAAAATTATCAGAAGTTTACGGAATTCAGAGGGTTTTGAAAGTATCACAAGGAAAGAAAAACGTTATCTGTTCATTACGAGACGACGTCCGCTGGATCGAATCGAAGAGGAAGCAATCCACAACACATGGTCCATATAGTTTCAAGCAAATGAACATGCCGTCCATCCCGTTAAGGATGAGCAAATATGCAGGCACAAAGCCGAGAGTCAACCAAGTGTGACACAAAGAGGGGTTCTACAACATAAAGAGCAAAATGTACTAGAGAAAAAAAGACTTCATAAGCAATTGTCTCGACCGAAAAAGCCCTGTCAAATTCGTGAGTAAAGAATGTCAAACTTTAGGCCGGAAAGTTCAAGCTAAGAGTGTATAACTATGTATGATTTTTGATCCCTACGAAGTTCGATATATAGAAATACTCATTGAGTTCGGTAGCACGTAAATTCAGAAGGTAGTCAAAAGGTTAAATATTGATAACTAACTTGATTCCGTCGAAATGGATACGTAGGAAACTCGTCGAGTTCAGTCATACCCCAATAAAAAAAAAAGGCAAAGAGAGATCTACCCAATTGATGAATTTCTCATACGCAAATGATAGTCGAGTAATTTGGAAAAATCTTCATAGAAGGTGGGTCCGAGCAATTCCGATGTTGCGTAAAAAGTTGAAAAATATGAGTCATAGCTAGTGCGGATTATGGACAACCCGTCCTAACAGTTGGGTTTGATTCCGAGCTATGAGGCATGAAAATCAAAGTCCGCAAAAATTTTCATTTGAACCACGTAAGGCTTGATCCTTCTTAGGGAAGGTACGTAGACAACCCATCAGGTGCAACCCAAATCCTCAAAAAAAAATTCAAGAGGTCATCTGAAATGTAATCGGTATTGTTTTAAAATCGTGAGATACGACGAATAAGGGTCGTACCTTAATAAACATTTTTTTAAAAATAAAATGTGTTACGTATATTTATTTTCTTGTAATATTTTTGCATAACATTACTCGATCCACGTTGACTACCCGGTTCACTCACCCATTTCACGTGTACTAGTTCACTCTACGGATGAGTATTAGTCACTCGATCTACGTCGATTGCTTCCCTTGAGTTTTGTGTGATCACTTGATCATATTTTATTTTCTTTTGTGCACTTGCATTTGTTTAGTTTACTTCTTAGAACATGATAAAGATAATATGATCCTCTGGGAATGACCATAACATTATGTCATATATCTACATTGACACGGTCATACACCTATTGTTTTATGTGATATCATTTAGAGTGTTTTGCATATTCAGTGACACATCATTGCCTCTTACATATTTGCATCTCTTCCTCGGAACATGTCCACTCCGCATGCCAGGAGGCTACGCAGCATTTGTGGCGTACTTGTTAGCGCAAATATTAAGGCCAATAAAGAAAATCATGAGGGATATAATTTCCAATTTAGTAAATAAAAGTTTGCATAATTTTGGAGTATCTAATTTCCTTGATTTAATTTTGCCCTTAAATAAATTGAAAATATGAAATTGTGCTCTTCACCCAATCCCTGTATATCAATCTGAATCTTATCCACCTGTCTCCTTTCCCTCAACCCCACACGAAAGCAGTTTCGCCAGTCGCCGGAAACAATGGAGAGCAACCAACCGCCGCCTCCTCCTCCGGGGAGTCAGATCTCAAGCAGCTACCCCTCCCAATCAGCGGTACCATACCAGCACCTCCTCCAGCAACAGCAGCAACAGCTACAGATGTTCTGGTCATTCCAGCGACAAGAGATCGAACAAGCCAACGATTTCAAGAACCACCAGCTCCCTTTGGCTCGGATAAAGAAAATCATGAAAGCCGACGAAGACGTCCGTATGATATCTGCAGAAGCCCCAATTCTATTCGCCAAAGCCTGCGAGCTCTTCATCCTCGAGCTCACAATTAGATCTTGGCTCCACGCTGAGGAGAACAAGCGAAGAACTCTCCAGAAGAACGACATTGCTGCTGCTATTACTCGCACTGAGATCTTCGATTTCTTAGTCGATATTGTTCCTAGGGATGAGATTAAAGAGGAGCCTGCTGGATTTGGAGTCGGAGCTCCGACTATGCCGCCTGAGACTGCCAACGGAGTTCCTTATTATTATCCGCCTGCGCCTACGGGAGCTCCGGCGGTCATGATTGGCAGGCCGGCGGTGGATCCTTCCGGTGTTTATGCTCAGAGTATGGCGTGGCAGTCGATGTGGCAGCCACCGGACGATGGTGGATATGCAAGCACCGGGGATGGGCAGAGGTGAATTAATTTGATCCTTTCTTTGATCTTTCCTGGTTGATCATGTTGTGAATTGTAATGGTGTGTTGTTGTTAATGATACAGCTAATCCAATCATTCGACGACATCATGGTGTTCGCCATTGGCATCAAACTTGCCTCATGCTATCACTTTCAATTCTTCTCTTCAATTGGGTTCATCAAACTGCTATGCACACACCTCTTCTGTATAACACTTCTCTCTCAATGTCATCTTTTTTATGTACCCATGCTTGATCCCTTTGACAGGATGCCTTCGTAACATTGACAATCTATAACAAACAAACATTCCCGCTATCGATTGAAAAAGCATGTCCAGGTCGTAGGTAATCTTGCGATTTTAGTAGTTCATTTTAATTATTTGTTATAAATTTATTTAGATAAACAATCAACCAATGTAACATGAGCAAGGAATGAACAGTATATAAATCCTCTTATCAATTATTTTATCTCTAATAATTATAAATAAATAAATAAAGGATTCGATTTATATTGTAACTAGGGTTCGAAACTCCACAGTTGTACAACACTTCATTTTTATGCCTAGATTTACTATGAACAACTATGGTAAACGACTATTCAATATAATAACATGCGCGGTCGTTGAACGAGGTGCACGATCGTATTACCATGCATGGTGCATGATCACGTTGTTCATGCGTAATAACAAATTGAATGGTTGTGCGTGAAGGTGCACTATCGTTCACGGATGGATCATGTGTTGCCAAATGACCAAATCGACATCATTACTTTATTTAGATAAAACGTTTTTTTAGATGTTTTCACCTTATAACATAAGAAAGGTTATTACCTGATTTTGGAGAATAAGAACCTCCTTTGGATTATCACACAAAAACCAAAAATAAATCTTGAACGCCATAAATGTACTAATACTCTTAGGAATGGTAAAACCCTTATGTACAGTGAAAAAAGCGGGTCATATTTTTTATTTAATTTTTAACTTCATCTTGAACACCGTAAATTAATGTACTAATACTCTTAGGAATAGTAACCCTTATTTACAGTGAAGTAAGCCGGACATATTTTTTGCTTTAATTTTTAGTTTCAAAATCAAATTTCACATGGTATGCCATGACCAACCTAACCTTTACATTTATGTCCCATTGTCCATTCGTAATTCCTGTTTGTTTGTTTTTTTTGCTCAAAACCCTTATTTATTTATCTTTCTTGGTCTCTGCTTCTCATTTTGATCCACCGCTTCTTCTTCATGCCCTCATTTCCCACCGGCCTCAACCTCGATGATTCCATCTCTTCAAACTCTCTCTCCAGTTCCTCCTCTTCTCCACCCTCCAATTTGTCTCATATCCTCTCTCTCTCTCCCCACCCCCCCCCCCCCCCCCCCCCCCCCCCCCCCCCCTCTTTCTCATATATATACCTCCTCCATTTTGCAACATTGCTTCTCCAAAGGTCATTCAAAGTGGATTTTGTTCTTCTTCTCTTTCTCCTGACTCCAAATCGCAACCTTTGTCGCTAATCGTCCTGACGCTGATGCTGAATGTTGGGAGCTTTCTTCATTCAAAATGGAATTCCGTTCCTATTTCCGGTTCTCTTTCTAGCGACTCAAAATCGCAAATGTTGACGTTAATCGTCGGGGTTTCATTGTTGCTTCTCTATATATGGGTTAAGTAACGCAGATCGATGGTTGCCAACTCATGAAGTGCTTTCCTCTTGAAGCTTAACCAAAAGGTATGTTGAAAATCTTAAACCAAGGGAGAGCAAGAGGATTGAGTTCTTCCATTTTATTTTATTTTATTTGTTTCTAAACTTGTTCTTCCTGTTTGTCGATTGTCATGAACTTTTGATTCCGGAATGATGATGAACAAATTTCCTTCTGATCGGGCTCATTGATGTTCGATGGTATTGAAGACTACTCACACCAAATTGCAGAAATGATTTTCTTGAGATATAAATCAAGCTTTATACAAGTCTGGGAAACTTTTGTTGCCACTTTGGTATCTTATATTTTTCGTAGCGTTTCCGTTCCGATGAATATGATAATTTTAGGCTTTATATAAGTTTTTATTTTCTATTTATTCATTTTTTTCCTAATTTGCAATTTACCTTCCATGTTGAAGTAGGATCATGGTTTGAACTCTTTAATTCGTAGTTACTATTATGGATTGTTGACTGAATGACACACTTAAACTAACATCGATAGCAATCATCTTGCTTTTTTATTCACCGTCTCTTAATTATTTGATAGTTTCGGCAAATTTTGGGATTTATTTGATTTAAAATAAAGTGAGCTTAAGTGTTGCAATAATCCATGTGTTCTTCCAATTTGGTTGGAATTCATCTATTGTTGGATTGGTTCAGTTATTGGGATTTATCTAGGAAACCTTTCCAAGATTCTCGGTGAGAGATTAGCTAATTTACAGCAATGATGTAGGATTTTTTTTACATTTGAAGAATATTTTCTTAAATTTTAAAATTTTGAGTTCATCTATTTTTATTTATATAAAGATTTGTATGAAAAATGTGTTTTACCATCAGCTACAACAAATGTTATTGTCAAGCATACATGACTTATATAATTACAGTCAATGCCTATATAATTTATTGCATAATAGTTTAGCCACTGGCCTATGATGATAACTTGGTATTTTAAAATTTGTAAAGATGCTTATTGATTCTAATATTTCTTTTGGTTCTATATATCATTTTGTTTTTCCTCACAGAGTTGAAGCTTTTAGTTTTTAGACTTTCATAGTTTGGTATTTCTCCTACCACACCTCTTAGAAAAATCATGCTAAGTTAGATTTTTTAAATGGAGTGGTTCGTAATATGTTTCAAATTTCATAATTCATTAATAATGGTAGGTACACATGGTTCACACTGAACTACATACTAAATTGACCCTAAAATTAGTGTCATGTAAAAAAGTTGGACAATGTTACATACTTTTATTTATGTTTAAAGATTTTGACATATTTTAAGTTTAGCAAGTAATTAGTCTTGGGTAGTCTGTAGGCAAAACTACCGTTGTAGTTGTTGCTTTAAATGTCATTCACTCGCATTTGCTCTCTAGAGACAACCGTCTGTAGGCAAAACTACCGTTGTAGTTGTTGCTTTAAATGTCATTCACTCGCATTTGCTCTCTAGAGACAACCGTCTGTAGGCAAAACTACCGTTGTAGTTGTTGCTTTAAATGCCATTCACTCACATTTGCTCTCTAGAGACAACCGTCTGAATTGTGTGAAACCGAGTTGACTCTTTTAGATCATCCGATGTAAATTCCTCTAACTTCTTTGACATTGTGCCTCTTATAGTCAACCTTCTCTTCAATTCCTAGCACTACACATTATCTCTCACGATTACCTATTGTCTTAACATATGATGTCTAGAAATAGGGATGGAAATGGGTGTACAACCACCCGATCCAACTGGTCAACCGACCCGAATTTGTGGGTGAACTATCACCTGTGCAATGTTCGTTTAAGCTATGGTATATCGGTATGTACATTAAACTATTAGTTAATGATTTCATGTTATATTGGACTTGCATATGTTGTCGTTCGACTTTAATAATTAAATAGTTTAGTTCTCGCACCGTAAATTTTATCTAAAAAGAAATTAAAAAAAAAAATTATGTTAAAAACCCTAAAAATTAATTATGTGAATCGTTTGTGTGTTTTTTAAAAAATTACTATAAATTAATTAGATAAAATACAATATATTTTTGTTTTAAATTATGGGTGTTTTTTTTTTAAATAATTAGGTAATTTAAAAAACTATTAAGTAAACAGTTGGTGATTTTTAAAAGATAATTATACAAAGTTATTAGGTAAACGACACGTAAACTACATTATATATATATATATATATATATATATATATATATATATATATATATATATATATATATATATATATATATATATAAATCCGACATGAAAAATAATTATATTTAAACTTAGTCAAAAGGCTTAGAAATGTATAATTTATATAATTATATCCAACTCTATGTTTATAAAATCTTTCAATTTATCTGTCTTACTTGTGGGCTAAAAAAATTAAGAAAGAAATCTCTATTTATACAAGTTTTCAAATTGTAAGTTTTATTTGATAACCGATTTGGGATAGCAAAATACATGAAAATATGACCGAATGGGAAAAAACAGTGTATAACAAATGTTTTTAAAAATAATTATGAGAAGAAAACAAAAACAAATATTATTAAAAAAATATACGTATTTAAATTTGTTAAACTAAATAACAAAGTCAAATTTGTATACGTATGTCAATGATTTTTTTAAAATTATAGAGACAACGACCACATAACAATACATCAACGACCAACATATCAATAGATCAATAACCCAAAAAATTGTTGGTCAACGACCCGCATAATTGTAGGTCAACTCCTATATGACAGATATAAAACCGATTTGAATAATAATTATACTTGAACTTAGCCAAGAGGCTTAGAAAAATATGATTGGTTTAATCTCCAAACCCTCAATTTTATACAAGTTCTTAAACTATTAGTCTTACTTGATAACCGATGTGGGATTAAAAAAAAGATTCTCTTTATTTATACAAATTGATATCCGATGTGGGATAGAATAATACATGAAAATATGGCCGAAATGAAGGGAACATATACTAATTTAGCAGATTATATATAAATTTGTTCAATCTTCAAACTCTGTATTTATAAAAGTTATGAAACTATCAGCCTTACTTAATGAACAACGTGGGATAGCAAAAATTAAGGAACTTGTTCAAATGGTTACAAAATCGATAAGTAATTTTTTCTAAATTTTTTTTTGACGTTAAATGTGAGAGCTTCATTTCGAAATAATGCTTCCATAACGCGCAATTGTAACGTCAACGTATATTGCTTCAGATATGAGGTGAGTCTTCTTCTTCTCCTTTCTTCGCCTCTCTTATAAAAAACCTAAAAACCCTTATTCGAACCCTGCTTTGGATTTGTTTGGCATCTCTATTGTGCTATGTTCGAAAATCCACGGAGGGAAAACAATAAATTGAAGCAAGAGAAGGAAGGGTGGTGAGGTGCTTGTCTCTCTTATCTAAACCCATAATTTTTTTAATTATATTTTATTTTTAATTCAGTACTACTACGCATCCCATATGCATAATAGCAGTATTTATTTTATTATTTAATTCACTACTATGCACCCCTTATGCGTAGTAGTAGTATTAAAAAAAATAACTACGACTACGTACGCATGTCATTCTCATAGTTCATCGGCTCTTATTGGCTCACACCACGCACTCCATACTTGTAGTTTTAATTCAGAGGTGATAATCCGAACTACACACCCGAATTGCATAGTTCAGGTGACGAATAAAAAAAGTTGGGCAAAAGAAAAGCAATTACAAGCACTATATGTCCTTCGTGGCGCAAGGGGTCGATTAGAGCGACAACCGACTAGGTCATCACGGGTGGAATAGTCCTGGACACCGGCAGGCGAAGAGCATCATCGTGGATAAGTTCTTCAGCAACATGGAGTGCACTAACAAGAGCGGTAGAGGACAATTGGCTACGAGCAACAAGATCATCGGTCATCTTGTCAACTTTCCTAAATATATGTTTGATGCAGACTTCCTCAAAAATCAAAATAATGGAGATGGAGAAGTATATCTCTAATTAGAATATATCATCTTCCTAATTGGTATTTTTTGTAACACCCCAAATCCGTAGGACTCGAGGTGCTACTGGGCTAGAATCTCACAATGGATCCTGACCCTAGCCTGACAACAAGTTCACTGAATCTTACAACAAGGAACCAATAGATTAAATACAAAACGTAAAACTAATATATAAATCTCAAAAGGTAGTACATAAATACCGCTGAGTACAAAAGAAACATATATCCGTACATCAAATATCCCATATCCCACGATAATAATCCCCGTGTACGGAGCCCTCAACGGATCACCCCTCTGGATCACTCTACAACTCTCCTAACCTGCAAAGGATCTACAACACGGTATAAAATCGTTAGCTAACCATACACATATATATAGAGATGCAAAAGCACAAACACACATCAGGAATCATAACACATCATCATGCTTTCATACATTTACCCGGTTCATTATCTTTAATAAGTCCAATCACTCAATCATATAAATATATCTAAATATGAATATATGTGACACGAGGAATATAACCCTCGCCTCCCGGTGCTACCGCCAGTTGGAGTGGTCAATCGGGACTACTCCTACGTGTACCCTGAGGGAGTGGAGACAACGCCCGTTCCGTGTACCAGATCTGGACACTCCGCAGAGAACCTCCCAGTCTCAGTGGGATGACGGGGCTAGGTTGTCACGGCCCTACAGTGGGCGCGTACTAAACCATAGGTAGGTAATAACCACAACACATGCTATCAAGCATATAACACATACACCACTCATGCATACATCCAATATAAGGATGACAGCTAAGTAAGTCCTATGGACTTACCTCAAACTCGAAGTCTCAATTCCAAACAACTCCAACTCTGGAGATCAACACTGCCTAAACAAGGCATCACAACATATATCAAACTCATAACCATCACAGGGGTCACACCTAGACCCAAGGGATCCATAAGGATCGTATCCTAACTCATAAACCTCATAGCCATAACCAGCATACAGATATATCACATCCTCATCATTCTATCCTCATACACGTACCTAGCATGCTACTAACCCGCTCATACTAGGAAAGGAAAGGATCTACCTAACTCTAGATAGATCCGGGACAAGACGCACCTGCGTGACAAAGAGACGCAGGGGCGGAGCAAGCAATCCACAGGCGCGGCAAGACTCAGCCGCAGGCGCGGTGACAGCGGTCGCAGGCAACGCAGGCACGGCGCAGGCGCTGGGACAAAGGCCGCGGGGCGGTGGCTTCTGGCCGCGTGTGCGGCGACAAGGGACCCGCAAGGGCGCTTTGCTGGACCGCGGGGCGGCGACAGTGTAGGAGATGATCCCGCGGTTCTTCTTTCACTCTTCACATGATCAGTTCACGTCTTCTCTCATCCAAAGTTACACATATATATATACATACATAAACCAACATCAATCTATATTCAATCATCTAATCCTAAGCTAAGAAAGGTGGAAACAAGGAAGAAAGAAGAGAAGAGAAGCAAGATCACTTACCACACTTGTGGTCCTAGGCTACCAGGAAGATCAACACACACACAGCTGGCTTCCAAGCTCAACAACAACAACATCCATCATCAACATCATCAAACTCACTTCAAAACTCTTCCAAACTCCAAGAGAAAACAACACAAGACCAAGGAGGGAGAAGGGAGAAGCAAGAAGGACGTAGGAAGGCCGAAGAAGGGGAATAGGAACCCTTGATCATGAGCCAAGGAAAGAATAAGAAGGGAAAAGAGTAAAGCACAAGTCAAGGGTCAACAAAGCCGGTTGCAGCCGCCGGAAACCGCAGGGGCGGATCATGGCTCAGCCGCAAGGGCAGCTCTACAAACCCGTGGGGGCGGCTAAGGCCAAAGTGGGTCCAAAAGATCAAGGATCTTACATTTTCCAAATTCCTAAGACACAATTAATAACATGGAGATGACCCCCTTCAATTTTAATATTCGACTTCTTTGATTCTTTGTCTAGAATAAGCCCTTTTAGAAAAGATATAACCTCTATTTCAAAATTTAAAGAGTTTGGAAGTTTTCCATAGTCCATAGTTAGCTTTTTTGCATCATGGTCACAAATAATTACTCCAATAGCCGATGTTTCGTCATTCATCTTAGTGTCATTATAGTCTACTTTTACAAAATGAGTTACAAGTTTTTCCCATCTTATGTTTTTTTTTTCTTCTTTTTCGTCTAGAACTAGGAGTATGTTTTTTAAACATCTCACCCTCTAAATTTTCCTTGACCTTATCCTATTGTTTGATTTGAATTGTAACGAATTCCTTTATATTGTCGGTGTGATAGTAATTTTGTTGATTAAAATTGTTTGGCTTCAGAAATACCAAATGCTCCGCCAAGTATAACATAGTAGTCTAAGGTTGTTTCTTTTGAGCTTATTACTTAATAAGATAATAGTAATGTTGGGTTTGGGGTTATTCCATGCTATTTGGCTAAAAACATTAGCATAATTTGGGATAATATCGGCATAAGCTTGTTTGGTGTACGGACGCTCTATGAGCAAATGTCCTAGTCTTCCAAAGGATGTTTATAAAAGACACACTCCATCGGGACTGCGCTCCGACGTTCATCTAGTTCTACTTTTGTAGGAATTTTATTTTTTGTAATTATCCACAAAAAATTCTTAATCATTGGAGGTAATGTCTATTTTCCATATCCAATTGCAATCAGAATCATTTGTGCACTTGTTTGCATTGATCATTTTCACGATAGATCTAGTTGAGAACCAACCATGTTTTTCAGGAGACCAATACTTGTCAGTAATGTCACGAGTTGTGATCTGTTGGATTTCGGTGTCCGGTTTTAGACCAAAGGGCCGTAGTCTCACTCAAGTGAGTAGACGGTTGTCCCAATTGCCAATCAAATTAATATATATATAATTATCTTGAAGTGAAATCAAATTATTAACAAGGGTTTGTAATCTCCACAAAGGAGTAGACAAAGCCCAACCAAGAGTTTGTAATCTTCGAAAGGAGTAGATGAAACTCTAATATAAATTAAGTTCAATTGCAAGTCTTATAAACCGATTGTTATATGTTTAAAACATTGACTTGGAATACGTAATGAGTCATTCATAAAAGAATTTTCCTTTATAAGTGTATTTTCCCCTACACCGGGAATATCTGTAAGAGCCGTAGTCTTTCGGACCGAGACCGGACCGTGGCCGAGATTAGCTTTGTCTGAGGTTGGTCTTGCTGCCCCCGCAGGTGACTGGCGCCTCCCCTGCGGCTCCTTGGACCGCCCCCGCGGTTTTCGGCGGCTGCAGCCGCCTTTGTTGACCTTTGACCCGTGCTTTACTTTTACCTTGCTTCTTCTTACCTTTGGCTGATCAAGGGCTTGTTCTTCACCTTCCTCTCCAGCTTTTCTTCACGTTCCCTTTGCTCCTTGCTTCCCTTTGCCTCCCTTGATCTTGTTCTTGGGTTTTAGAAGAGTTTTGTTGGAGTTTTGTGTGTGTGGTGCCTTGTGTGAGTGATGGCTATGGTTACGTTGGGCTTGGAAGCCAGCCTTGGTGTGTGTTGATCTCTCCTGCAGCCTTAGACCACAAGTGTGGTAAGGATCTCTCTTCTATCTTCTTCTTTTCTTGTTCTTTCTTCCTAGCTTAGGATTAGATGCTTGCCTAGGTGCGTTTTGATGTTTGTATGTATATGTATGTGTATGGGCTTGGCCTTGGATGAGATAAGACGTGATTTGATTACGTGAAGAGCCGAGGAGAAACGCAGAATCACTCTCTGCACAGTTGCCGCCCCGCAGCCGAGAGTCACCGCCCCCACGACGACAGTGTCCCGGCGCCAGCGGCGTGCCTGCGGCCGCCAACGTCCCGTGTCACCGCCCCCGCGGCCACGTCCCGCCGCGCCCGCGGCCACCTGCTTTCGCCCCTGCGTCCCTTGTGCCCCGTAGGTGCGTTTTGTTCCGGCCCTACCTAAAGCTAGGTAGATCCTTTCCTTTCCTAGTATGAGCGGTAGTTGCATGCTAGGTACGAGTATGAGGCTAGAATGAGATTGAGTACGGAACTGTGTATGCCGGTTACGGCCTTGAGGTTTACGAGTTGGAATATGATCAGTATGGATCCCTTGGATCTAGGTGTGACCCCTGTTATGGATTTGATTGTGATGTATGTGTTATATCTTGTTTAGGTTGTGTGATCTCCAGAGCGGAGCCGAGTGTTTTGAGTCTGAGACTCCCAAGGTTGAGGTAAGTCCATAGGACTTACTTAGCTGACATCCTTATATGGGATGCGTGCTTGAGTGATGTGTGCGTATGCTTGATAACCATGTTATGATATTGTTATTACCGACCTATGGTCTATTGACTGTCCATTTTAGGGCTGTGACAACTTGTCCTTTCATCCCACTGGGAGTCTGGAGGTTCTCTTCGGGCAGGCCAGATTTGGATTGTGGAACGGGCTTTTCCCCACTCCCATAGGGTACACGGGGACGGCGACCGTGACACCACTCCTGCTGGCACCATTCCCGAGAGGCGAGGGTTATATTCCTCGTGTCACATACGTTCATATTGAGATATTATATATACGATGCGTGTGCTGGATTATTGATATAAAGATAATAAACCGGGTAAATGTGTGACAGCATGATGATATGTTTAAGATTCCTGATGTGTGTTTGTGCTCAGCATGACCTTATATTTGTGTATGGATAGCTAACGGTGTTATACCGTGTTGTAGATCTTTTTGCAGGTTAGGAGAACTGCAGGGTGATCCAGAGGGGGTGATCCGCTGAGGGCTTCGTACACTGGGTCGATATCGGGGATTATGGGATTTTTGTTGTATAGTGTCGTTTTATTTGTACTCAGCGGTACATATGTATTACTTTCTGATACTTATATATATATATATATATATATATATATATATCAGTTTGAGGTTTTGTATTTAAATCTGTCGGTGCCTTGTTGTAAGATCAGTGAACTTGTTGTCAGGCTAGGGTCAAGATCCATTGTGAGATCCTAGCCCAATAGCACCCCGAGTCCCACGGATTTGGGGTGTTACAATATCTAAATACCTTAGTGGGATAAAACATTACACGTTACAAAGACTAAGTAAGTGACTTACTTGTCTTACTTTGTAAAGAAGGGTATTCCTAGGTTTCGTCAATACAAAACCAATCTAAGATGGATGCCTATCCTTTGTCAATACAAAGGAACTATATTATTCTTTCGAGTTTTGCAAACAAGCTATAAGAAGGCCTATCCAATGTCAATACAATGGAACTAAAAGCTTATTTGTTGCAAAAACGAATGAAGAATCAAGTGCAAATGACTCTCCCTTATATAGGTATAGGGGGACACGGTTTTGGGGAATTATAACCACCAAAAAGCGGTTAAAGTTAGTTAGGGAAGTTACATGGAAGTTGCTTGGATGATGGGCCTTGAAACCCTAGAAAGGCTTGAGGCCCAAACAAGGAGCCCAAACCGCTCCCCGAAGCTAGATTAGAGCTAGCTTATTTTTCTTGGTCCAAACACTTCCAATGAGCTTTATTCACTTTCACATAGCTAGGTTAAGTTCCAAGATCCGCAAATACTCAATATCTTAGCTCAAGCTAGTGTAGCTCAAAAGAAGCTCACTATTTGCATCATTGGCATTCACTAAGCATTTGAGCTTGGATTGCTCCCAATTTTTAACCACATGTTCTTTAGCCAATATAAGGCCTAAGAACCAAAGGTGTGCCGAGAAACCGTGGCTAAAGATCCCCAAGTATCTTCCTTGTAAAATCTGACACAGGTTGACTTTATCGTATATCACCTTGCTTCAATTCAACTCCCCTTACAATACTAGTTGCTCTTAGTGTCGGTCACTTGGCTTGCTTCCCGCAACCCAGACCATAGTGACACACATGTGAACAACTCATTGCACCTTGTCTCGAGACAAACTCAATGGTTACAGTGAAGACTTAGCCCAAATCTCCAACATGATCCTGGTAGATTTGAATCGTTCAAGGATCGAATCAGAGATCAAGTTTTGATATATGTTTTTTTTAATTTTATTTTTGCCATATTCCATGTTTTGTCTCGAGTGATAAACTCACATACCTAGAAATTGGGACATAGTCAATATGAGATTCAATGCTCAATTTTAGAGGTTTTGAGGTGATCCAATTATCCGTCCAAAATTTAATGGTTTTTCTATCACCAACCTGCCATCTAAGACCTTTCTTACATATCTCTCTCAAGCTAAGCGGTTTTTTCCACTACCGTGATTTATTTCCTTTAGGAGCATAACTGAGGATGCATACGCCCTTAAGGTACTTCTCATAGATAACGCGAACTTAAACATTATTAGGTTCTACTATATTTTTTCAAAGGAGCTTTAATTGTAATGTTATATTAGAGTCTTTGGATTTTCTAATTCCAAGACCTCATTTGTCTTTGGGTTTGGAAACTTCATCCCAACATATAATAGCTTATGGGGTGTTTATTCCAGAAAATTGTTTACTTTGTCTTGTTCGTTGTGAATGTGAGTAGGGAGGAGAAACGATTGCATGATAAAATTTGGTTTGACGCTTAGGTTAGTCCTTATAAGAACAACACATCCCTCTTAGGAGAGGGAATTGACTTTTCATTTTGATAATTTTTGTTTAGATTTATTTACAACATCTACAAAAGTTTCATGATTAACCTTTCCATTAATAATGGGACATTCAATTCCAAGGTATTTATCTAAAGGCGAAGAGCTCGGGATTCCCAAAATATTATGGATGAGGTTTTTTGTTGTGTTAGTTGTATTGAGATACATGAAAAGCCGATTTATGAAAGACAGCTATTTGTCCCTATATACTACAATAGTTGTCGATTTTATCTAGTTTTAGTAGACATGCCCTTTGAAAAGCCTTTGCGAAGATTATGATATCATCAACAAAAGGCAAAAAGGGATAGTGGTTCCATTCTTCAAAATAGGAAATCCAATAAGATTCTTATTGTCGTTGTTAAATTTTTGGAGATTCTGCATAAGAATTTCAGCTCTAATATTGAACATGAGAGGATATAGAGGGTCTCTTTTCCGTAAACCACGTTTTGGAAAGGAAAAAAAAAGTTCAATGGGTCCATTTTTTACAAGGGTGGAGAACGAGATAGTAAAGATACATTCTCTAAACCATCCTATATAATTTCCACCAAACCAAAATTTTCAAGAACCTTGATGATAAAATTTCATTCGATTCTATCGTACGCCTTTTTCATGTCAAGTTTAATTCTAACATAGCCTTTCTTTCCTTTTTTGAGACGGAAGTAGTGAAAAATTTCGTGGGTAATCAAGATGTTATCTTGAATTACTCGTTTTCTCACAAAGGCACCCTCAAGCTGGTGGATTATCTTGGAAGTATGTTTTACAATCGATTTGCCATTTTATTTTAAATGAATTTATAAATTGTAGCACACAAGTTGATTTGTCGGTAGTGATTAGTCGTACTCGGTTTGCCAATTTTTGGGATTAGATTAATGAAGGTGTTCTTTAATTGTTTCAATAGTTTTTTGGGTCAGAAAAAGTTTGTAACTGCACGAATGATAGCAGGACCAACAATATACCTATATTTTTGGTAGAAACTTGTTGGCCTACCATCAAGATTCAAGAGATTTGTCACGGCTAGTATCGAACATATCATTTTTTATTTCTAAGTTAGATATTGATTTGGTTAAGAGCAAGTTATATGTCTGAGAGATTTCATGGGTTATTTGACTAAGTTGGGACTCAATCGCCTAATTGTTAACATTCATCTTCTTGAATCTTTTAATAAAATCATTTCGAAATTTGGTTCTAATTGAATTGGTATCATTTATAAATATACCACCATTGATAGTAATGCTTTTTATCGGGATTCTACTCCTTATACCACAAGCTACCCTATAGTGGTATTTTGTATTTTGCTCAGCAAGTCTGATATGATTCGTTTTGGCTCATTGGCTCGGCTCGGGAAAGATCTTTGGAAATGAATGAGTACATTTTTTTATATGGATAAGTCGTTCTTCTTTTTCCTTGCTACCTCCATCAAATCTCTACAAGAGCTTGGTTTAAATAGTCACCGGGTTTTGGTCAATCATTTTGATTTGTCGAAAGATATTTCCAAATGTAGATTTGTTCTAAATTTTCACTTTATTTTTAGTAATTGGTTTTTTTTTGGTCAAATTGTATATGTGATTTTCGGGATATTGAACTCTCCATGTTTGCTTCACCAATTGTTCAAAATCCTTTTGTTTTGTCCACATCATTTCGAATTTAAATGGTAGGTCATAACACTTTTGGTTATTATTGATGTCAATAGTTAGACGAGTATGGTTAGAAATTGTAAACGCGTGATTTTTGGTGAACAATGAGGGTATTGATCAAGCACTTATTGATGTGCCAAAACTCGATCTAGTTTATCATTAATAATATCGGGACCATCTTTCTTTCTTCTTCAAGTGAATTTCATACCTTGGGTAGGGAGATCATGGAAAAACAACTATCTTAATCAATCAGTTGAACCGACTAGGCAGGGGTGACCCCTCCCAACTTTTCAGCCGATTTTTGAATCTCATTATTAGTAGACACTAACTTAGCACCTGTGCCTTGCACGGGATTTATTTATAAGGTTAAACAAATAAAGATCACACGCGTAAGTAATGTACTGAATTCGAAATAAAATAAATAATTACAAAAAATATTTGTAATGTAAAAATACAAATAATTAAGTAATTTAAAATAAAATAATATCAAAGTGGTCTAGAGAAACAAAAAATTGTCATTGATTTCATGGCTTAGAATCAAATAAGAATATATAAGTAGTTCACACCTGACAATATAAAAATATTGTAAGACTTTATAACAAATAAAGTAAATAATAGAACAATTATCACATTAATTTAATGTAATGGAGATATACTTGTGAAATACTCAATATTATTATAAAATTCCTTATAAACTACATTACATGTAGATTACATCGATTAGGGAGGCAAGTCAACTTGAAAATATTAAAATATTATGAGAAGTAATAACTGTAAGAGCCTTAGTCTTTTGGACCGAGTTTGCCTTAGCTGAGATTACCTTAGCCGCCCCCGCGGGCTTGTGTGCCGCTCCAGCGGGTTCCCGCTCCCGCGGCCCAGGGAACCGCCCTTGCGATTTTCGACGGCTGCAGCCGGTTTTGTTGACCATTTGACCCGTGCTTTACCCTTTCTTTCCTTAACCTAATTCCTTTTCTTTGGCTTGCTGGGCATCTTCATTCCCTTTCCCAGCTGCCTTCACGTCCTTCTTGCTTCCTTCTCCTTCCTTCTTGATCTTGTGATTGGTTTCCTCTTGGTTTGGAAGAGGTTTTGTGTGGCCTTGTGAAGTTGATGTTGTATGATGTTGTTGCTGAGCTTGGGAGCCAGCTGAGGCAGTGTTGGTGATCTTTTCCTGGCCTAGGACCACAAGTGTGGTAAGCTTCTTGCTTCTCCTTCTTTTCTTTCTTTCTTGTTCTTCTTCCCTAGCTTAGGATTATATGAATGGATCATAGATTGATGTTGGAATATGTATGTATATGTATGTACTTGGGTGTGGAATGGAGAAGACGTGATTTGGTCACGTGAAGAGCCGAAGAAGAGTCGCGGGATCACATTCTGCACTGTCGCCGCTCCCGCGTCTGGAAGCCACAACCCCTGCGGAAGCCGTGCCGTAGCACCCGCGCCGTGCCTGCGTTGCCTGCGGCCATTGTCACCGCGCCTGCGGGTTGCCTGTTCCGCCCCTGCGTCTTTCCGTTACGCAAGTGCGTCTTGTTCCGGGTCTACCTAGAGTTGGGTAGATCCTTTCCTTTCCTAGTATGAGCGGGTTAGTAGCATGCTAGGTACGTGTATGAGGTTAGAATGATGATGAGTACGTTATCGTTTTATGCCAGTTGTGGCTTTGAGGTTTATGAGTTAGGATATGATCCTTATGGATCCCTTGGGTCTAGGTGTGACCCTTTGATGGATATTAGTTGATATATTGTTATGCCTTGTTATTAGGCAGTGTTATCCTCCAGATTGGAGTGGACCGTGTTGGAGATCGTAGTTGAGACTACTACTGAGGTTGAGGTAAGTCCATAGGAATTACTTAGTTGCCATCCTTATATTGGATGTATGCATGAGTGGTGTTTGTTATATGCTTTATAGCATGCGATATGGTTCATTACCGACCTATGTTATATTGACTGCCCATTGTAGTGGCTGTGAAAACTTACCTTTCATCCCGTAGTGGAGTCTGGAAAGTTCTCTGTAAGCTAGTTAGATCTGGTATACGGGAAGGGCACTGACCACTCCTTATACCACTCCAGCTAGCTATTGCACGCAGAGGCGAGGATTATATACATTCCTCGTGTCACATATATTTCATATGCAGATCTATATACTATTTGAGTGATTGACGTTATAAAGATAATAAACCGGGTAAATGTGTGAAAGCATGTTGATGTGTTATGATTCCTGATGTGTGTTTGTGCTCTAGCATCTTCTTATATATGTGTATGGTTAGCTAACGGTTTTATACCGTGTTGTAGATCATTTGCAGGTTAGGAGAACTGCAGAGTGATCCAGAGGGGTGATCTGCTGAGGGCTCCGTACACTGGGGCGATATCGTGGTATATGGGATATTTATGTTGTACGGATTTATATTTTGACTTTGTACTCAACAGTTACTCTGTATTACCTTTTGATATGTATATATATATATATGTGTGGTATATGGGATATTTATGTTGTACGGATTTATATTTTGACTTTGTACTCAATAGTTACTCTGTATTACCTTTTGATATATATATATATATCAGTTTTATGTTTTGTTTTAATCTATTTGTGCCTTGTTGTAAGATTTAGTGAACTTGTTGTCAGGCTAGGGTTAGGATCCATTGTGAGATCCTAGCCTAGTAGCACCTCGAGTCCTACGGATTTGGGGTGTTACAATAACAAATAAAAGAAAACAATAGTTCCAATAACCACATAACGGTTACTTTAATGGAGATTTACCTGTAAAATACTATACATTATTGAAAACTTCCTTGTAAACTACATTGCATGTAGTATTACATCTTTTATTATTCTTGTCACAAACTAATATAGTAATATCCTCAAACCTTTTCTGGTTGTGACTCTTGAGACTGCAACGTAAAACTGACCATGAGTGAATACCGGACGTGGGAGATACAAAACGACATTATCAAGAGATTGGCCCTGACTCTTGTTGATCGTCATAGCGAAACAAACACTCAAAGAAAATTGCCTTCGTTGAAACTTGAATGGGTATGTAGTGTATGAAGGTGTCATGAGCATGCGGGGAATCAAACCTGTATGACCAATATTGTTCCCTGAAATAACTCAACCTTGGGTGATATGTTTCCCCATATTGGTGGTGATTAATCGAGTGCCATTGCATAACATGCTGATTGATCAATATTTCTAAGTAACATAATAGGCACACCAATCTTAAGCTTCAAGGTATGATTGAGGACATCTGAACATCTAAGAGTATTTAAGTAGTCTGGTGTATAAATACTATCATCATCACTGGAAACACCGTCTGGCTTACAAATTTTGTCAGACGTGAGATAGACATGCTCATTACCTGCTAGCAAAGACAACAAATATTCATTCACTTTATCTACTTCTTCATGTGTAGGTGCAAGTATCGCTTGCTCTTCAAAGTATGTGGGAGAAAGCATGTTCTCCATAGATTTGTCATCCACCAAATTTGGGTATATTTATCGCACTATTGCAACAATAGGCTCTAAGGTGCTATTCATGTCATGGATAGACATGCCGCTTGCCGGGTCGTCTTAGCTGGACCCACGGATGGCATCACCATCCGGGGAAGTATCATTCTCCTCCTCTTGGTTGTGAAACGTCCTCGTTTGCACGGCCTAGAAAGAAGGGAGAAACGTTGAGAACAAGACCCTTGACTTGAGCATCGAGGCACGCCATAAGTTTCCGGAGGCTTGTCCTTGTAGTCTCTTAAGATGATGGAGTAAAGAAGATTAGCGTCGATCCCTTGCTCTGATACCAATGATAGAAATAGCGCGGATCTAGATCGAACTAAGCGTTCAACTACTCCGTTGTTGATTGTGGATGGTGTTCAAACAAATAGAACGTGGGTGGCGGAAGCTATGAGATGGATATGAAAGTGAATGGTTGATTCGATCTAGGTAGATCGATCAAGCCGTTGAAGTGGATAGGATAGTTGATCCTTCAAAAGGATCTTCGAATGCGAATGCTTAGATCAAAGACTAGATCCAAGATAGAACTTCAAGAGGATGGAAGGGGAAGTGATGCTCAAATTGAGTAGGAGAATTTGCAATTCAGAAAGGGTTGGCGGGGCAGTTGGTTGCCCGTCTTTCCTCTAGCTCGATATAATTAATTTTTAAAGTAATGAGTGATATATATACTATTAGACTTTGACAAAAAAAAATTAAAAAAAAATAAAAATAAAATAAAAAATACTTAATTGATTTGAACATGAATTACAATGAGGTCAAAGATCCTTTATATATAGGATGAGGGCCAATCCAAAGGTCGGAAACATAAATGACGAAAATAAATGGCGGAAAATAAAGTTGGGGCTAACTCCCAAATTGAAAGGTCAAGACTATTAATGGTCGGAATTTAACTCCCAGAATTAAGTTCCGGAGTTAAAGTTCAGAACACAAAAAGTTTAGTATTTAAAATGCAAAAATATAATAATATAAGCTAGCTTCATGTCATGGATAAGCATGCCGCTTGCCGGGTCGTCTTAGCCGGACCCACGGATGACATCACCATCCGGGGACGTATCATAGGAGCTTCATCCCAAATAATAATTTTTGTCTTGCTAATCAATTTTAAGAGTTCTGTACCTGACATAATATAAAATGTGAAATCATCAATAACATCAAAGATAATAAGTTGTCTGTTTTAAAAATTTACACTGAATTTGTACATGGCATAATATGACATGTGGAATCCTCACTAACACTCAAAGGTATTTTAAACCTTGAATGCGCCGTCCTTTCACCCGGCATAAGTAGAGTTGCATTTTCACTTGATGCAACAATGAAGTTGATATCATTTCATATAAAAGAATAAATACTATGTAATATAAAAGAAAAACAACATTTTATACAAGTTTAATTGTTTAACATTTTATACAAGTTTTATTTTACATTGTGATTAAAGATAATATGATCTTTATTAAATATTCAACAATTAAAAAAAATAAAATAACTTTTATTTTAAAATACTCAATAAATATTTTGACCGGTACGTCTCATAACCGCCTTTATCAAATACTCAAAAAAAATAAAACAACATTTATTATAAAATAGTTTTTAATTTCATGAATTTACAGCAAGTAGTATCTATTAAAAATAGATTTTGCTTTTATTATGAAGATCTTATATTTAAATTGGATTTTGAAATGATAAAAATGTTTCCAAATTCCGAGGGAGAAGTTTCCATTGGCGCCCAATAACTCCTCCTTCCCGCGCGCTTCCAAAACTGGGAATTGGGAAAACCCTCTTCCTTCTCTTGGAAGCCTCTCCTGACTCTCATATCTTCTCTCATAAACACAATCACCTCTATCTCCGACGACGGCGACGGCGACGGCGACGGCGAACAATGTTCTACTCTCAAACCTTCTTGGCTCGGAAGGGCCCCTTAGGAACAGTATGGTGCGCCGCCCATTTGCAACACAAACTCCGCAAGTCTCATTACACTTCAACCGACATTCCCTCCACCGTTGGTACGCTCTCTTCTCTCTCGCATTCAACGTATTCTTCTTACCCCTCTCCAAATTTTGCATCTTTTAAATAGCGCAAACAGTTTTATTACGTTTTTAGCGTTCAATTGAACGGGTTATCTGTCTGTATATATGCTGCATGATATTGGCTCATTGTGTGTAAATTTGTTGCGGGTTCAGATCGAATTCTATATCCAGATGTCCCAATTGCCCTGAGGATGTCCGGCCATCTTCTCCTGGGAGTCGTCCGAATTTATTCAAAGAAAGTAGATTACCTCTATCACGATTGCAATCTTGTATCGGTCACTTTGAAGAACGCCTTTGTTTCGACTGATGTTAATCTGCCTCCAAACGCCACTCAGGCTCAATTCAACGCCGTCACACTCCCTGAGACTTATCAACTTGACTCCTTAGACTTCGACGATGTCTGGTCATCTGATAAGTGAGTTTCTTGTCTCCGTGTTCTCCTTTCTTTTCCAATTTAACAGTGGTTACTGTACTCATTTTGGTTTTGGTTTCAGGTTTCAGGACAGTCACGTTCTAAGCCAAGAGGATATTACTCTTACAGATGAAATTGATAACCCTCCTCTAGGTGGTTATGTTACAATTACTTTTGATGATGTAAGATCTCAATACTTAACTACTTGCAGTAAAATTGCATATTAGTATTAGTATTGGCTCAATTGACATGATATTTGCTTGTAATTTCTTTTTGCAGGACATTCCACACTCAGAACCCCCTCACGAGGGTCTTGCTCCGATGGAGGAAGGGTAGGTTTCTTCAATCATGATGTTTTTATTCTCTTTTGTAACTTACTAACCCTGTACAAAATGTTGATTGCAGCAATGATGTCCCAATAAATAGTGGAGATGGTGAGCAAGAACCAATTTTTACAAACATAAGGTATAATTAATAATTTGAACATATATTCATGTTTGTTCTGCTTGGCTTTTGTTTGCATATCATGCTAATTGTGTGTTAATTGTTGAAATCCTGTTCAGCCCTGACCCTCAAGCTGCAGATGATGATGCATATGGGCCAAATACTGATAATATGGATGAGCAAGATAATACAACTAATGTGGATGTTGCATCTCATGATATTGAAGAAATTGAAGTTATGCGTGACGCAGTTATTGAACCTAATCCTGTGCTAGTGCCTGAGATTTTCGATTGTCAGAATACTAGCATTGCATCTCCAGTTGAGCATTCCGGGCAAATCATTCGTGAGAGGGAGACCCCTACACTCAGTGAAGAAAATGTACATGTTGAAGAACAGTCTCCGCTGTTACTCTCATTGCCTTCTACTTCCAGGGCAACACCAGAACCATTTCAGTTAAATCCTTCCCCAGGTTGGTTAATTTATCTAATTACACTATCCCTTGACTGAAACTTAGTTCTCTGATAAAACACTGTCTTATGTTATAGGAAACAATTCACCAGCACTGGAACTGCAGCCTTCCGTGCAACCCCAACCTCAGAGGCCGAAAGCCAGGAAAAGGAAGCGAAAACAGCTCTATGATGAAGTCATTGTGTTTTCTAATCAGTATGAATCCGTCATTCAGTAACAACTACTACCTCTGTTTCATTATAATTGTCCATTTAGACTTAGAAAATTTTAAAAATAATTGTCCATGAACATTCATTTTATGTCAAAATTTTCTAAAAACAAAAATTACACTTTTACTATTCTTGAAAATGACACATATTTATTAGTTTCTTTTGTTTCTTATATAATTTTTCTTAATATGTGTGAACAATACTAATAATCTCTTTTTTCTTTCTTTTTTAGTTTCTATTATAATGCTTCTAAATATGTGTGAAAAATTATACATGGACAAATATTGTGAAATGGAGGGAGTATATAATTTCTAGATTTTGTCGGGTACTGAGGAGCATAATATACTTTGCAGGCATATGAAAGAACGTCTTCAAAACCGTGATGACATTGTAACAAAGAGAAGAAAGGTTCCATGCTCATCTTTGGATGCCTGGAGATTTAATAACAGGAAGATTAAAGAACAACTCTTTTTTGAGCCATTAATCACTGGTATGAGGGTTTTGTTTGAACTTATATGCTTTTTATTTGGATGATTTTCGGTTGACTATGGAGAATTGGACGAGGTATTCACTTTTAATAATCAAAGTGAGTGTCTGTCCTCCCCAATAATTTAGTTAAGTATTTATCAGAAGTGAGTAAATGAAAGTTAGTGGTGAAAGGGATAAATACTCAATGGTTTTTGCAAGGGGTCAATTTGTTCAAATTAGTATTAGAGAGTGCTAGTTAATCAATTCACCCTTGAAATAATTATGTTTATTTGCTGCAGGATTGTGTTCAGATCTTAAAATTATGTCAGAACAAGGCTTCACTTCATCAAATCCAAACTTGGTTTTGTCTGAAGAAACTCATCAAGTTCCAACGACTACACAATTGGAAGAACCTCATCAAGATACTATGACCGAGCAGCCTTCTGACCCTGTTGAGTATCTTCGAGATGAATCACCTGAACATCCGAGGAACGAGGAAATGCCTGATCCCGTTGAGCATCTTCGAGATGAAGCTGGTCATCACGAGTCCATCATCTTAGCAGATTTGATGCCATCTTCCCCACACATTGCATCACCGACATCTCATCATAATATAATTCCTCCATTGTCCCCTGATACTGCATTTCAGTCAATGCAAGATCTTGGAAACATGACAGGAACAGGTGGTTCTAAACAGGCAACACCAATGAGGGATTTGGAAGTCGGTGATTATTCTGGAAATGCTGGTCGTTCTTATAGCCCTCAATTCATGACTTCTGCTGCAGACGATGTAAGTTCATTCCAAAATTTTCTCCCTAGCTTATATGAATACATAATATAACACATTTTGTTGCATTTTATGTATGTTTGATTTTAGGAACTCGCGTTTTTGGAATTGGATAGCCAAAGTCCAGCAGGTGAGTTTATATATGTAAATTAAGTCTTGATAAGCTTCAAGCCTTGTTATGCTCTTTTTGATTATTGATAATGTTTGAGATGCATCAGATTCTCAAGGAACTCAGGGAAGTGGCACACTTTCTGCAAGAACAAGGTTAAATCTTGATCTGTTGTTGCTGCTGTTGCTGCCTTTATACTTGTTTGTTTCTAAGCAGCATTCTGTTGCATATTGCAGAGCAGTTGCTCAATATTTGATGGGGCAATCCCCTTTGTCTTCAAGCCCCACTAAGCGGCACGAGGATCGCGTGCTCTCATTAAAAACCATTTTACATGGAAGAAGCAGAAAGATGTGTGCAAGGATGATTTATGAGACTCTGGTAATGCACCCATCACAATATATTATTAGACGTATGATGAAAATGTGTGCAAGTTTTGATTCATGTGTGAAATTGTTTATTTTGTATGAAATGTAGGTTTTGAGTAGCTATGGATTGATAAGTGTGGAGCAGGAAGAACCAAAAGAGGAAGATGAAGTGTACGGAGATATCAAAATGAAACTAACCGCAAAAGTTTGCAAGGGTCAGTTCTAATGCAGTCCTCGTAGATCTTGATTTAGTGAGAATGAAGGGACATGGAAGATGAAGCTCTAAGTTATGTCACTCTGTCTGGATGTAACATATATGTACAACCATTGTCCTAATGTATATATAGGCAGGTTCAAGTATAGAAAGAAGCACAATGGAGTGCAGTTGAATATTGTAGACCAAATTTACATGTTCAGAGTAAGTTAAAATTTCTAGATTCACGATTGTCTCCGAGTTCGTGCGTGTTGTTTTCCAATTCGACGTTAGTTTCAAATGTACCACAAAAATCTACACGAGTCTATTCAGATTCCTTTTGCTAGAGTTTGTGCTGCTATGTCAAGTGTGCCGAGCTATTTTGGGCTTAGTTCGGAAAAACTTAGTTCAATCTTATTTACTTGCTAAGCTCACTTCATTGAACTTTGTGCAAGTTTTCCACTGCTCCGTTAAGGGTTCATATCCAATTAAACTCTTTCGCCTTGATATTATTGAACTTTGTGCTAGCTCTTATACCAAATGATGTGGTCGAACTCGCTTTGAAAACGAGGACCGACGACACAAGTTCATTCGGATCAGATGGGAAAATCAAATTTTTTTTTGGTTTGGATATGAAGATAAAATTCCCTCGGACCTCTCACTTTGGGAATCCCTCAACTCGAACGAACTACCTTCGAAATTTCACTTTGAGGTTTGAACCTTCGTTACTTGGGCTCTCACCTAAGATTCACCTAAGCATCTTACATAGATGTTTAGATTTTCGATTTTGTTTAGAGAAAACAACTATGAAAGCACAAAGTTTCTTATAATATGTAGAGTATGTAAGACAAAGTTCCTTATCTTGGTTTCTAGAATGTCTTAAAATTACATGATCCGTTTGTAAGACAAATTCATTAGGGTACAACTATGAAAGCACAAAGTTCCTTATCATATGTAGAGTATGTATGACAAAGTTCCTTATCTTGGTTTCTAAAATGTCTTAAAATTGCATGATCCGTTTGTAAGACAAATTCATTAGGGTATAAGTAGTGTTGCCAAGTCTTAAACACTCTAAACAAAGCATAAAGTTCCTCATCATATGTAGAGTAGTTTAAGCATGATCCTTTTAATTTATCACTACAGAAATCAAGAGATCACCTTGATGCATGAGGACGCCTCATATGCCAATCCCGGACGCATCATACTCGACTTCAAAGGGTTTGGTGAAGTCCGGGAGGGCTAGCATTAGGGTTGTTGTGAGACGTTGTTTCAAATCAGAAAACAAGAGAAATCTCTCCCCATTCAAACGTGGCTTTCTTCTTTGTAATCTTCGTGAGAGGGGCTACAATGGTGCTAACATCCCAAACAAACCTCCTACAGAAGCTAGCAAGTCCATGAAAACTTCGTACTTGGCCGGCTGTTGTGGAGATAAGCCATTCAACTCGAACGAACTACCCTCGGAATCTCACTATGGGGTTTGAGCCATCGTTCATCGACCTCTTACCTAAGAACCACCTAAGACTCTCACCTAGATGTTTGAAAACTAAGAATCTCACCTAGATTTTCGGTTTTATTGTAGAGAAAACAACAACTATGAAAAGCACAAAGGTTGAACTCACTTCAATGATGTTGGCTTGTCTTACAATTGGTATGTACAAGGCTTTATATAGCCCAAAAACCTTGGAAATTCCCTTATTAAGTGATAGAAATACCAAAGATGTATCAAAGAAAATGCAAGAAATAGAAGAGTTTAACTACTTAATTTAAACATATAAATGACCAACAATGACTTTATTTTGGAAGGACTCTTCAAGCTTCATTCTCTTCATGTGGAAGGCATCATAAGTAGGGGAATATGAAGCATGGCCGGACTTATAAGGAGAGAAGAGACCATTGGACTTGTCCTGACTTCATTCATTGCAAGTGGAGAAGATGTCTTCAAATTGTTGTTGAATAATGACTTGTTGATCACCAATTTATGATGTATAATATGTGCATGAAATATTGCATGAGATGGACTTGGATTGGACGTTTATATGTCTTGCATATCCATATTTCAAGCCTCCATGCATGATCTTTCCCAAAAGTCCATACAAGTACCGTATTTACTACATTGTTGGGTCATTTCCACACTCTTTCTCTAAAAAACTCGAATTTTCAGTAAACTAGAAAGTTATAGATATTAAAAATATCTTTAAAAGTAGTATTCATCGGTATTTTAATTTCAAATACTATCTCAGTTATAGACATTTTATTGAAAGTGTGCAAACCTGACAGCTTAGCCGGAAAGAGTGAAAGTTGGCTTGACTTGGCCATGCTCGGAGCGAGAGTTTTCGGATTGATTTCAATAGGTGTCGGCCTAGTTTTGGGCTTGACCTCCAAGACATAAGGATTATCAATCTCACCAAGTGAGACTTCCAATGGTTGATGAGTAATGGTACCTTGGCCAACCTTTGGAGGGTTGGAGGCAAATTGATCGGTTCTAAGAGGTTGGTTATGACGATTTCTTTTCTATGAAGGATCACATCACCCCTTTTCCCTTGAAATTGATTCGTCCTCGAATCCATCACATCATTCTTGAGAAAGTCACCAAGTTCAACTTTGGGTTATGACGTCTTAGTTGTTAATGTATGTTGACCATCTTGATTTGGAAGATCTTTTCTTCAAGGTAAGCGTTCCTTCAACAATATCATCAAGTACTTCAATTTATTTTCAAATGCATCTAGCCGATTCTCCATATTCAATATCCGTTGTTTTAAAGAAGCTTCTTTTTTGCAGCTTCAACCTTTTGCGACGGACATCATCTTTGCGACTTCGGGCTTCTCATCTTCTACGATGTCTTTGTACTTCTTCATATACAACCTTGTAAAAGTCGTTATCCATATTGCTCAAACTATGACGACTATCATCGTTGGCTTGAATAGCTCATGGTAAATATTCCTATGTCAAGGGTTCATATCAAATCGATATATTTCCAAAGCATCTTGACATTGTTGAACTTTGTGCCACTAGCTCTGATACCAAATGATGTGATCGAACTCACGTCGAACACGGGGACCGATGACACAAGTTCTTTCTCGGATCAAAACAGGAAAATCAAACGCTTTTATTTGAATATCAGATTTTGGATATGAAGAGAAAATTGTTCCGGCCTCTCACTTTGGGAGTCCCTCAACTAGAATGAATTACCCTTGGAATCTCACTATGGGTTTGAACCTTCGTTCCTCGGCCTTTCAATTAGAACACTGAAGCCTTTCTCCTAGATGTTTAAAAACTAAACATCTCACTTAGATTTCTTGATTTTGTTTTTGAGCAAACAACAACTCTTAAAACATAAAGACTAACTAACTCACTTCAATGAACTTGACTTGTCTTACAATTGGCATGCACAATGCTTTATATAACCTACAAAATTAGCCTCGGAAACTTTCTAATTAATTTATGAAAATGTCAAAGATTTATCAAAAGAAAATGCAAGAAATAAAAGAGTTTAAATACTTAATTCAAACATATAAATGGCAAACAATGGCTTTATTTTTGAAGGACTCTTGAAGCTTCATTCTCTTCATATGGAAGGCATTATAAGTAGGGGAAGATGAATCATGGTTGGACTTATAAGGAGAGAAGAGACCATTGGGCTTGTCTTGACTTCATTCATTGCAAGTGAAGGAGATGTCTTCAATTTGTGGTTGAATAATGACTTGTTGATCCTCAATTGATTAACACATATTATTATTCACAATATGTGTATGCAATATTGCATGAGACAGAATTTGATTGGATGTTTATATGTCTTGCATATCTATCTTTCATCCCTCCATGCATGATCATGCCCAAAAGTCCATATAAGTACCGTAGTTGCTGCAATATTGGGTCATTTTTGCCCTCTTCCTCTATGAAATTGGACTTTCAGTAAACTACAAAGTTGTAGATATTGAAAATACCTTTAAAATTAGTATTCATTGGTATTTTAATTCCAAATATTGCATCATTTCTAGACGTTTCACTAAAAGTACGCAAACCCGACAACTTATCTGGAGAGTGGAAGTTGGCTTGACTTTGGCATGCTTGAAGCGAGAATTTTTGGATTGATTTCAATAGGTGTCGGCCTAGTTTTGGGCATGAAATCCAAGACATAAGGATTATCAATCTCACCAAGTGAGACTTCCAATGGTTGATGAGTGATGATGTCTTGGCCAACCTTAATCGTTTCGACTTGGACGGTTGGTGGCAAATTGATCGGTTCTAGGAGGTTGATGATGACGGTTTCATTCCCGGAGAGTATCACGTACATCATATGATCAACCTTGTTTGACCCATCCGGGAATAGGAGGTGACATCATGCATTGAAAAAGAAAGCAAGAAACAAGTATCGGGTTTTGTGTACTAAAGAGCATCAATGAGAAATGGTACTTGTGATGTAAGTGCATAAACTGAAGAACAAAATTTTACATAAAAAGATACAATTGTGCACCAATTCAACCTAGCTGGAAAAAAAGAGAAAATACGGAATCAAGTTTTTCGAAGTACAAAAGCGGTGAAGAGAAGAAAGTAACTAGTATTGAGGCAAAAGTGAAGAAATCCGGCTTGCAAGAAGATGACTTGACGCCGTATTCAAATCAACCATGAGCTTCAAAATGTCTTAGTTCCCAGATTTTATTGCATCTCCAAAAATAACCCCTCACCTTCATTCAATACCTGACCAAGTTACAACCTATAAAAGATTTCTTGATGCATAATTATACTTGCAGAAAAAGCTACGTGGTGGAAATTAAGAATGTCTTGGTAAACTTATGGTTAATGATCATTGCATATTTGTTTAGTTAAAGTGTTACTATATATCCCTAAACACACATGAGATATTTATACACATCCCGAGTGGTCATGAAACTTATGAGCTTTGAGTTATATCCTAAACTATGATATGTATTATGATGACAAAGTTTGAGTGCTTGATCTTGTTGTATTTGAGACATATATTTGATTCTATTTGAGATATATCTATGATCTTACTTGAGGAAAAATAAGGTTCAAATTAGTGTCTTTTTCCATCATCATTATATTCCACCCCATCCTCTTTTTGGCTTAATATCATATCCTTTCTCTCTATTTCCTTCCTATTAGTAAGATCTACCGGGTAATTTATGTAATTGTTGACATTCCAGCGGTTATAGAGCTTAAAGAACTTTCTACGATGCAATGATCTAATTACAAACTGAGGATCTTCCTACAGTCGAAGAAGTCAAGATCACGATGGAAATGATTGAGATGAAGTACCTTGGGAAGCATGCAAGTGTGACCAACATGTAGTATGTCCGATCAATCTTGTGTTGATCCTTCTTGCATGTGGCCCACAAATGACCTCCAATCGAAGAGCTAACTTCAAGGATCAAATTTTTGACCAAACCCATCAACACAACCTAGTAAAACCGACCGGCCCTATAGAACGATGGGCTTGCTTCGACGACGTTTATTGTTCTCTTTTTTATCCTTTTTGTTTAGACTGGACTTCCAACCCGTCCACTTGTACGTACTTTTTGTATCTATAGTTATCCATTAGGGATAGTTTTGATTATATTAGATCATATCTTATTAGAAGATATATCTAATTCCTCCCCTTATATAATTAAGGCTTTCTGCCTTTAAGTTTTGACATCTTCATTTTTGTAATTTATGAGTTTCAACTGTCAGTGTTTTTCAGCCGATTGGCTCTATTGTCCTAAACCGATCGATTGACTCATGTTTCCGTCTTTAATAAATCATTTGAGTTTTGTTCAGGTGTTTTGGTTAATTCTTATCTAATCTAGGGTTTGGAGAGCCCAACTACATTGATTTATGACGTTGAATTGATTTTATATGTTGGATGTATGTCTGTATGAGTTATGGTAGTTATTAGATTATTCCTTGCAAAATACGAGAGCCGAGTTTGGAATATTTCTTTCCTATATGTTCTTCAAGGTGTTGATGGAAAAAGGTGAAAATCGAGTCACCCTCATATCTCCATGCAAAGTTCCATGTAAAGAACAGACACCGTCTTTGGTACGCGTCGATTTTATAAAACCAATTGTTTTTTTTTGAATAAAATGTAAATGTACTAAAGAAAGAGGTTTGAAGTTACAAAAAGATTACAAGGAGAAAAGAAGGAAGGGGATTAAAAGGCACATTCCAGAAACATAAGCCCATTAGGCCAAAGAGACTAGTGTTGCTTGAGCGTTCAAGAAATTTGATATGCATAAGAACTTGATGAATATAAGAGTGGGAAGAGGAGGTAATAAGTTCAAAAATGACAGTGTTTCGGGCTGACCAGATGTGGTAGATAGGAGTGGTGAACATGATGGAAAGGCGAGAATGACAGCTAGAGGAAGCGGAGGCATCGATGCGAGCGAGAGTGTCTTGAATGAGATTGACGACAAGGGGCACACTGATCCAATTGAAGACCCGAGAGAAGACATAATAGGTGAATGGACAAGTTTCGCAAAGGTGGATATGAGTTTCAACAAAGGAGCTATTGTATAAGGAGCAAGAAACATCATCAATGAGTTGCCATTTGAAGAGCCGATCCCTGGTCAAAAGTCTCTGAAGGTCAGCCATCCTAGTGATAAAGGGAAGTTTTGGAGAGTGGATACCACACCAGATATGTCAAGCCCATAAAATAGGAGGTTTGTGGTGACGAAGGGCATCATAGGCAATAAAGGCTTTGAAGTGCCCAAAGGAGAGGTTAGTAGGTTGATCACGTTGTTTAGAAATCCCATGAGCAGCAACTTGTCTCTTGTGAGGAGAAAATGTTTCCATGCCCAGCTATCAAGAGGCCTTGAGGAAACGGTCCAAATTGTATAGGAGCATAACAGGTTGGAGGTAGCCCAAGAAGTCCAAATACAAGGGGAGCGAGAGTGGATGTCAAAGAGCGCTTTAGCCATGCATGCTTCATTCGAAGAGAGAAGCTCCTTAAAGTTGAGGCCACCTTCATTGAAGAGTTTGCAGATGTTGTCCCAAGCAACAAGGCTCTTGGTAAAGGTAGAAGAACCCGTCTAGAGGAAGGCTCTTAATATGGCTTGAACAGGAGAGAGTTCATCCTTATGGAAGGTAAGGATGTCACACCAAAAGTTTTGGATGCCGTAGAGGATTGATCGAATGATTTCCATGCGCCCGACATAGGCAAGGTTTTTAGTGGTCCATGAGGAGATTTTGGCTGATCTTCTCAATAAGGGGAGAGAAGTCTCGGTTGATAAACCTTCTATGACCAACGTGGACGTCTAGGTAAGTGAAGGAAAGGGAGCCTGAACATAGCACCAAACACATCCAAAACATTTTTAAAAGTTGAGATGGATGAAGAGTTTGCCTTGCAAAAGATGATCATACATCAACAAAAGCAAGGTGAGTGAGCTTAAGATTTTGACATTTAGGATGGTAGCTAAAATTGAGAGTATTTGTGAGGTTAGTAAGCATTCGAAATAAATACTTAATAACAATGACAAAAAGATAGGGAGAGAGGGGGTCACCTTAGCGAAGGCCACATTTACCATTGAAGAATCCATGAAGATTTTCATTACAGATGATTGAGTAGGTGAGAGAAGAAACACATGACATGACGAGGTTAACAAAGGTGGAAGGAAAGCCAAGGTGGGAGAGACAAGTTATGAGAAAAGACCAGTTGACACAATCGAAGGCTTTGCTAAAATCAATTTTCATTGTGCAATATGGGGCAGAGGCTTTCCTGCCGTAATGGAGAATAACTTCCTGACAAACAAGAATATTATGCTTCATTTCCTTCCAGGAATGAAAGCATTTTGTGATTCATGGATCAAGTTTGGAAGAGCGCTCTTGAGGCGGTCAACAAGGACTTTGGCAATAATCTTGTAGCTAGTATTACAACAAAAGATAGGGTGAAATTCGACTGAAAAAGTGGGGTTGTTGGTCTTACGAAGAAGGAAAATGGAGGTATAGTTTATCTTCTTAAGGAGCTTTCCGTTTCTGAAAAAAATCTAAGGTCGCTTTAATAAAATCAAATCCCACAACACTCCAGGCTTTTTTTAAGAAGAGAGAGTTGGAACCGTCAGGACCAGGTACCCTCCGGTCATCAATGGAGAAAAGCGCACTTTTTATGGAGTCAGTAGTGAAGGGAATGGATAAGTTTAAGCAAGCATCGTGGATGACAAGGTTTCCATGGAGAAAAATGTCAAAGTCAATCGGGGCATGGATGGTGTTCTGACTAAGTAAGGTCTTAAAATGGTTTAGCAGACAAGCAACAATCTATTCACGAGAGGTGATCATAGTGTTGTTTTGGCTAACAAGCAGTTTTTTGTGTTAGATGATCAACGCTGTTTGAGATAGTTATGGAAGAGATTTGAGGAAGAATCTCCGTATTTGCTCCAAAGGAGCTTAGATGTATGGTTCGGAGCTTGCGAATAGTGAGGTCGAGCTCAGAGGTTGTGTGGGATTCGGCTCCGTGGAGGAGGGGGTTAAAGGGGTTGTAAGAAATCTCGTTTTGGATGATGGAAATTTTGTGTTTTGAGCTCAGAGCAATTGCCTTTGAGAGCTTCAATTGAACCGCAAGAGAAGCAACAAAGGGCATATTTGAGGCGCATTAGATTTTGGGTAATTTGAAATATCTTGAAACCATCAATACGAGTGCTCCATAAAGAAGAAACAGTAGACAAAAACTGCTCGTGACGGGCCCAAGAGTTACCAAAACGGAAAGGAGGATTTTTAGGAGGAAGCCTCACTCGACGTGGAATGGTCAGAGAAGACAAAGTTATCAAAGAAAACAGTGGATAAGGGGAAAGTCTGAGGCAGTTATTGTTATGAATGACCCGATCAAGTTTGGACTATTGGCGGTCAGAACCGGCTCTCTTGTTACACCAGGTCAGCATTGCGCCACCAAAAGGATTGTCAAAGAGATCAACATCATTTAGAGCTAAGGAGAGCTCATTGAATTTGGGAGGTTAGGGGAGGTTATTGATAAGTTTTTCATAACGGGCTAGGGTAGAGTTAAAGTCTCCCATGACCACCCAAGGAAGACCAATAGAAGAAGAAAGAGAGGCATGAGCAGTCCAAGGAGGAGGACGGTCAGTCGGGTCATTGAAGACATAAATATAAGTGGTAAAGAAGGAGGTAGAGGAGGATCTGTCAGAGGTGAGGCAATGAATTAGTTGGCTAGTGATGTGAATGCAAGTAATATCAAAGTGTAGAGGATCCCAAGATAACCAAATGCGGCTAGTGGCGTAGAGGTGATCATTTGAGAGAAAGGGCCAGTTACTAGTCAAGTTGTTGAAAATGCGAGGTTCATTCGAGGGGATGACTTTGGTTTCAAGGAGGGAGAGGATTTTGATGTTGTTACTTTGGATGAAGTGACGGATGTATTCTTGCTTCAAGGGGCAGTGCATCCCATTGATATTCCAACAGACAATAGACGTACTAATCATTGGGATAGGTTGTGGGCGGAATGCTCTCTGAGCTAATAGGTGGGTTAGGTGAAGTGGAGGTATTCATTTGAAGAGGAGTGTCAAAGGTGGTTAAAACAACATCTTGTTCTTGTGGGTGATTGAGTTGAAATCAGTCATTAGCAGCTTGCTAATTGCAGAAGCAATCTTTCCTAGCATGTTTTTAGACCAAAATCGGACATCGAGATCTCGAAGAGAGACCCAAATTGGAACCTCATCAAGGCAAGAGAGGTCGAGGGGAAAACCAGGAGACCAACGTTTGAGAATGAGAGAAAAACGGTCACGGATAGTCCAAGGCCTTTTTCCAAAATAAGGAAAATGTCATCTTCACAATTAAAATGGAAGATAAAGATGCCTTTGTCATTGAGAGTTAGTTGAGGAGGAGACTTTGAAGGTCAATGTCTTGCAACGTAGGATTCCATTGCTTTGAAAGAGATTTTAAAACCCATAGGCGCACCGCCCAGAGAGAGATTCCATTTGATAATCATGTCAACAATATCATGTAAAGAGAACCCAAAAACACCATTCTCATTGTCATAAAAGGAGTCCAGGGGGACCAACCTGTTTGGAGGGACAACCGAGGAAGCCACTTCAACAAAAGAGCGAGGGAGACCAGTTGAAAACGGGATGAAGGGATAACTAGGTTTTTGACGAAGGGGTTCTCCGGGGTTAGGGGTGAGGGACAAACCTGTGTAGCAACAACGATAGGATTAGGGTTTTTAGGGATGGCAACATTATGGTTAGGGCTTAAAATTGGGAGTTCAGAAGGGGTAGAGGGGAGACAACGATCGATTGAGCGCCAAGAGGGGCCGACAAATGAGAATTTGGGATTTGAACATGCAGGTATGTTGAGGAGCATTTAAGAAGACGAGAGTTAATACTGCGGATATAATCGTCTCGAATCGAGAAAATCGGAGGTTGTGAGGAGGGATAAGACATAACAAAAGAGGTTGAAGTTGGGGATTGGCGAGGTTGAGAGGGAGACGGGAGCAAGAGATCTTAATGGACTTTTTCTTCTTCTTGGTACTCATGGAACCGACGCCGAAGGAGACGGCAAGGGTTACGTAGAAAACGCGTGAGGCGCGTTCATTTATGTTACTTTCCATTGTCTTGCTTGTTTATAAAACCAATCGTCATATCTATTACAAAGAGATAAACATAACAACTTTCCAAGCCACAAAACAAATCATATCAGCTATAGTATCATCTTTATGCTCATTTGTTACCACATATACAAAGCAAGTGAAATACGAATTTGATCCGCATGTGTAATCCTAGGACGTCGTAAAAGCACATTGCGCATTCATTGCATCTGAGACCCTGTAATTCTATTTGGAAAAAAAAAAATCTAGAATCATACAACACAATGGTGCACATTTTTAGTTCACATACAAGACACATTTATAGAGTTTTAAATCTTTCATGTTCGAATTCAATGTAATTATAATATTTACTCAAACATTCGAATTTACAGTATAACGAGGGCATTCGATGTGGGTATGAGACAGCTTCTCAGTGTACATGTGGGTACATTTCTACGATGCTTATAAGACTCCATTACGGTGCCCATGATTTGAGTAACGTTTGAATAAATATCAATGATATTGTAATAGAGTGTGTTGAGCTAGGGTCCTGAAATAATTGCAAGCAATGAATTACGAGGGGGAAGCATCAGTATTCAATCATAAAAAGACAAGTTGAAAAGACAAATATTAAGGTTTCGTCAAAGAGGATTGGAATTTGATGATTGCCTCTTTCAATTTCGAAATTGAAGACTACACATCAATACTGTCTACAACTCCATCCTCATGTCCTGCCATACTATTATTACTTCCTCCCTTTCATTATTGGTCGTTTACAAATTTTACTACTTACTAGTATTTATAAAATAAAACAGGTTTAAGCTTTTATTTAATTGATAATGATATATTACTGGTTTTGGTACATTATAGACTTTAACGAATTTATTAAATTATTGATCTTTTGATCTCTTAATACTTCAAGTCTCTCTCTCTCTATATATATTTATAACTTATTTAAATAAAAAAAAGTTATTTTTTTGAAAATACAAGCAAACAGGAATGACAATCTCAACCGCAATTAATGATTCTCTGATAAACTGAACCATAGAAATGATTAAATACCCTATAAAATGAGGTTGAAATCCGAGTGATGGTTGACCGGATGGTCCAGCTGTGGTTTTGGGTGAAGTTACTAAAAATTATCACCCGACTTGACCTTCACCCGACACATTAATAAAAAAAATCCGAAATTACTACTCCATCTCCTTCTAAATTTAACCCTAAATTTATAAATCAAAATATATTTTCACTTTTTAAAGATCACAAACTTGAGCATTTTTTTCAAGTCCGGTGAATTAATAGAAGTCAAACGACGATCAAGTTGAAGATCTGTACAAAAAAATTCGATTTTTAATTTAGAAACTTAGTTTCAAGTTAATATTGTTTCGTATTTCAAGAGACATGTAAATTTGGATTATCAATTTGTCATTTGGGTAATTGAGTTGTCAAATTATTGTATTATTTCATATTTGATTGTTTGTCTTGAAAGTTGTTTAATTTTTAGGGTGACTTGAAAAAAACAATCCACCAATCACCTGCGGTTATAGCTAGGGTAAAGATATCTTTAGACGGGTGATGTTTCGGGTGAACGATTTCTTAGTATGAGTCGGGATGGAACTAATACGATCGCACATCACCCGACCGAATACTATCCCTACAAGCAACTAATCGGTAAAGGACTTGAAAAAAAAAAAAATATAATTGAAAAATTGAAGCACTAAAGTCTTCTAAAGTGCTAAACATCACAACTTTTCCAAATAAATACCTAGTGTAATTAATACTATATCTCTTAGATTAGAAAGTTTAATAAAAAAAAGTCGGGGTAAAATACGCGATTAAATTGGAATTATAAAGTAATAGAGTTTTGAGTCTTTTGACCCATTTTTTTCATGAGATATATCAATTCAAGTGCATGTTTAGGGTGTTTGATAATAGATGTAGGTTTTTAGAAGATTAAACGTAGGTAGATGTAGATTATAATAGAATAATTTCTAATAACTTGGATAAGTGGAGCTATGTTTTGGGATTATAAAAAAAAAAAATTAGTTATATAAGTTCCCTCTAAAATATAATCTTTTTATGGTCCGTTTGATTTAAACTTCGGAAACGGAAACGAAATAGAAACCTATCTAGTCTATATGTGTACCCTTGTTCATGAAATCTTGGGGAATCATTCCTTGTGCTTTGAAGTAATTGTAGTGCTTATTGATTAGTTTTGATACCTTATAGGTAACAAAATAGGAAAACTATGTGCATTTTGCATAAAACCGCAAGGAATGATTCCATGAACAAGATACACATATGGACTAGATTCATTATCATTCCGTTTCCGTTTCTGGAGTTACAACCAAATGGGGTTAATATAATTTAAATTAATGCTTAATAATCTCTTATTAAATTAGACGGTTGTTTAAGTTAAAACTAATTGTAAACTGATAAGAAGGGGTTTTTTTTTTTTGTGTTTAAATATCATAAAGTAGGGGATTAGGGGGCATAATATAATCAGAATTTCCTGAAAACATAAGAAAAAGTGTAAGTATGATGGGATAGTGGGATTCAATGAAGCAGCTACGTGACAGAAGTGGTCAAAACGACACTTAACATGAATGGAGGGAGAATTAAAAAATAAAAAAGATAATTGGTTGATATGATATATAGTGATGAAATAGAGGTAGCATGCATGGTAAGAGTCTGATGCTGAAGATTGAAACAGAAACAAAATGATGAAAAACTCAGCTCCAAGCTGAGTGCATAGAATAGAGCTGAGGGATAAAAGCCTTCAGTATTAATTTATGTGTCGTTATGTGTTTGTTGATTGTGCATGCAGCATTGACAGAGCAAACAGTAGAAGATCTTGGGAGCATTTGTATAAGTTGCAGACACATTATAACTCACAAGCTGGATTTTTTATTTCTTTCAATTCATATATATGGTACATCTCTATATATGTAAAATTTGAAGATATCTATCTGAAGGGCTTCAATATATTCATCTCCTAAACACAAGTACAAATGATTAAGGGGGAAAGTAGTAAAAGTGTGTGTGCAGTAGAAGCTTGGAGGCTTGTTGTTGTAAAGTTGCAACTATAAACATCAAAATGGCCTTGAAACTTTAAGTCTTGTCATAATGTATGTAGCAGTTGGCAGAGATAGATGAGAGAGGGACAAGGGTATATGTGTAATTAAAGCAAGCTAGTGTTTTGTATGCTTATTCTTAGGATTATAAACAAGGATCAAGCTATATAGACAAAATGTTCTACCATTCATTTTTGTGTTAATTCATGCATATACCATCTATATGGAAAATAATTAACCAATAAAATATCTCTAATTCAACACATATACCATATTCTTGTTTCTATTGGTAAGAAGAAGCTATGAGAGGTAGATCACTTTTGGTGTAAACCATTTGTTTTGATCCATATGCCTTTTTCTATATGTCAATATATACATATCAACTATACAAATCTGCATACTTGTTGTGTAACTATGTCCACATTTCAAAACTATCATCAATCTATGCAACATTCCCTAATTAGGGTTTAATTAAGTAATTAGTTTTTATAGTGAGATCGTGTGCATATAAGCGTACATGTGAATTAGCCCAAGCCCAACATATAAATCCAACAAGGTTCCATCCTAAAACAAATTGACAATAGGAGGAGTTGCTTACCGACTTTATATACTATGTTCGAAATGTCCCTCACTTTCGATGTGATAACTTTATTATCTCCGACAGTTATGCTTGTAAAGATACTAGCTACTAATGGTGGTTAATTTCTCCGATCCGAGGTATATTCCTGTTTTATAGAAATTAGGGCATCCGTGTACATAGTAGTATTGATGTGATCCAAGCCATGCTAGAGTGTCTAAAAACTAACATGGATTATAAGCTTGTTTTAAGTGCGACCAGACAAGGTGTCCAAGGGGCCGGGCTGATTGGGAGACCGCCCACGAGCTTAGCTACGTAAGTTATCCATTCATCCATCCATCCATGCGTATGAGCGGGCATACCCCTCTCCTCTGCAATGGATCTATGCATATGTCTCACTCTAATCAATATATCCTAGCTTGCAATTATATTCTTCATTGTATCTTTCTGTTTGTCATTGCCTGTTTTTTACTCCCCATTCCATCTAATAGTAATACGCTTCTCAATGCAGAAACTCATTTAATCACTTACATCTGCAATCCTAATGATATGTATAGGATGATTAACTTTTCCATTAACAACTTATGATCGTCAAATATTCTCTTAGACAAAGACTTTGGCATCAGAGTGTTCACGGAGATATACTTCTTCGGTTGTTCTCGATGATTGAAATTTGAAGGCTTGTAGTACTTGGTTTGTTGTGAGGCTTCTGGATCGATCACCGTGACTCCAATTCATCTAGTGACGGTTTTTATCATCATCGTGGAGGATTATGGTTTCCACGTCGATAATATTGGGATAACAAGTCTTGTGTATATAAGGTTGGTGAACTACTCCTCCTATTATCAATTGATTTTAGGAAGGAACTCACGTCAATTCTAACCCAACGAAATCTATCAATCAAAATTTCACATATCTCGAGCCTTAACATGAATAAAAGCAACTCACGGACATAAGTCGTTGGAAACATAAAACTAAGACTTACAATTTGTTGGTAATGAATTACTTCATATGTCATTTGGTTTTAAAATAAAACTCCACACGAGTTTATGTGTCAAGCTTGAGATCATTAAACCTAAAGTAGATTTCCGCATACACCTAATTCCTTCTTAAGAAGCCATAACATTAGTCCATCAGGCTAGAAAAAGATGTCAACCAGCTATGACCCCTTAGTTTAAAAATCTAACACCACAAGGGACTCCTTCTCTCTCTCTATATATATCCTATGGCTCACACCCGGCCGGTCTCAAGCAAGTTCCAGACCCTACAACAATCCCCAAAGTTCCACTCAAGGCACTCAGGATCCAATGTTCGTCACCACAACCGTCACTTGAGTCTTGATGGATGGACATTCATTTGTTTTTATTATAATCCCAATTCTAACCAAAAAAACTCGTGAATCAATTTTTAATACATTTATATTTAAAATAAACATTATTTTTTAATTAGGTATAAATCAAATGGAGAATATAATTGAGCATACCAATTACAATTTAATTCAAATAATTAGTGGTATTTTGTTACAAAGCATTATCATGTACCCATAGACATCCATATCCATGAGTTATAATGAATGAACATTTAAATAATATTACAAACATGCTTTTTTAATATCTAGTACCAGTTAGAAAGTTGTGATTCAGATCTATTACTAAAATCTTAAACCAATTAAGTAATGGTTTGAAAACAATACAGCTGTAACGATTGATCACGAAATAAACAAAGTTCCAAATATTGTCTTTACATCTAACAAACCCTATGTAGGCGTACACATAAATGAATAACAAATTTTGTTATGTAGCTAAACATTGGTTGAGGATGAACGCTAAGCAAGAAGCTTCGTAAGGGAAATTGCTTCTCTAAAAAGACAGCTTTATTTAGGATAAAGTTGCTCAAATAAAGGGTTTCTCAGTTTACCAGATTCTTAAGCTGCAAGCGTTTGCAAATATTTATATATTTATTTTAATTTGCAATTTTTCCTTAAGTAAAACCATGAAGAGATGAGATGGAGACAATCTAATAATTGAAATCGGGAAAGTTAACTTTATAATTATATTTCCTTGGTTTTCTTCATTTATAGATGTGAGAATCATTGATACAAAAAAGATTTCAATAATCTCTGGCAAAATTATTACTCGGCATTAACACATACACATCACCTCAAATTGAAACACAACAAATGCACCATCTTCATTCATACTAAAACAAAAGGAAGAAATTATGTAAGAAAAAGTGGGTGGTAGGGTTGTGTGAAGCTTCCATTTTCCCCAAACTTTAACTAGACAAGTCCTTCTCCCACCTTTCTCCTTTGCCCCCTTTTCATATCATCTTCTTCTTCATTGCTTATATCGATCATCTACCTCATCTATGGACTGTTTTTCTTTCTTTTGATATATAATATATTTCAATAAAAAATATATAGTAAAAAAATAATCTAATTAGGGCGAAATCTTTGCCTGCAAGAGTGACAAGTGATCTCCATGCACGGAGAGATTCGAACAATAGCATTCTCTTTGAGGAGCTCGGCCCGGGCGATGTCTTCTCGAGCCCGCTCCCAGACGGTGCGGGCGCGTGCGAGGTCGGCTTGAGCTAGCTCCATCTCTTTTCTACTGAGATCTCTAATCCTGTCGGCGTAAGCTTTCTCCATAGCAGCCATCCTAATCTGCTCGGCGGCTTGCCACCTCAGAGTCTCGACGTAGCGCTGACGTGGATGATTCTCCGGCGGGGGCGGGGGTTTCGAGGGACTGATTGACAGCTGGAGGTCTAACTCATCGTCAGCTGGCGCAGGTGGTGGTTTGTGAATGAGAGGTGGGAGGCGGCGACGGGAGGGGCCTGCGGGAGGTGGGAGGAGCCAGGTGGCGGCGGAGGATGATGGCATGGTGGGAGGAGGGAGGAGTTGGAGTTCTCTGTGGTGGTGATCTTCTTTCTCCATTCTCTTAATGAAGTTTGGGGGTTTTGATTTTGATGTTTTGTTGTTGGGGAGGATGATGAAAAGGACAAAATAAAAGAACTCTCTCTAACTTTGAAATGAGTGAAGGGATAGCAAGCGAGCTGCTTCCGGATCGCAGAGACACTGCTCTTTCTCTCTCCATTCTCTATATATATACTCAACTTATTGTTATTTATATATTTCATTATATCTTGTAGGGCATTAGATGGGCCTAATTTACCGATTTACCCAAGCCCTTCATAATTCCTTGTGCAACTCTAACGTTGACGTCTAGGTTGAGCTCTTAATTTTGTTTAACTTACCAATCTACAAGTTGACGTCAGTCAAACGTGTCTATTGATATTGAAATGTTCAATCTTTTTATCGGGAAAATTTATACTATTGAAGAAAACATGAGGCTGTACATATTCTTGTATCCCTAGAATTAGATATTGTGTACATCTGAATGTTAGAATAATTTTTCAAACTCTTTTGAATTGACTTTGGGGAGAGGAGGGGAAAAAAGAAGAGTTAAACCCTTTATGCAAGAAAAAAATATGAATCGCCACACCAAAAAACTATAGATGTCGATGGTTAAGAACCATAACCCTTGAACTCTACACAACTAGTTTAAAGTTTTACTCGTCCAAATTAAACTATAACCTACTAATATATGAACGAATATGTTCACAATGACCAGTGACAGTTGCTCACGCAATTTTGTCTCACTCGGTTTCGGAAAATTGTGAAATGAAGTTTATAAGCTTGTTCGTTTTGATGATGTTCTCGAGTTTGGTTTAAATGAATGTTCTGGAAGATGCCGTAGTCACATGTCTTTGGTGATCGTACGTGTTGACCCGTGGTTTTGTTCAAGGGATTCGAAGATCCTCCATCTAGGTGGGGGTACGTTGTGTGATCCGCACTTTCGCAGGAGGTGTGACATCCTCTTGAAAAGGGTTTCTACTATCCTTTCCCGGCGGTGAGACAACGCGCTATTTCGTCTACCCCGTTTCGTTTCCATGTTTTTGCTAGCCCCGAGCGCTCTTCGTCTTTCCCCGTGGTTTGTTTGTTCCGACTTAGTTGGATCTTTTTACCTTTTTAGTCTTTTGTTGTGTTGTTTGTCTTATTATTTTCTTGGTTTTCGTTATTTGCACGACGATTTGTCCGTTTGTCGGTTTTCGGCCTCTCGATGCTCCAAGTATGTTTGATGTAATCGAGTATCTTACCTTCTTAATATAAAAAATACAACAGATCAAAAGTCATTTCATAAGAGTAGTTCATTAACTTTATAATTAGGCCCGTCGTTACATATATATTCAATATGGAGTACACATCTCAACAACGGTGAATACACGCCCATTTCAAATGGGCACTTAGATGTAAAAAAGATGCAGTGAAGCATGACAAGAACCTAATTATTTAGGTATTTGAATTTCCGGTAATCTCATTGATATGCTTGATCCTCAACAACGGCAAGATTGGATCAATTTGAGCTCAAGTGATCGAAACAAGAGTCGTTCCTATGTTATGTGGATTTGTATAAGTTGAGGAGGGTTGGTGATACGGATGATTGACGAAAATCCGTAAGGTAGGGAAGAGAGAAAAAGGGCGTGGAATGGGGACAAGAACGGATCGCGTTATTTGGCCATTGATGAGCTTTTTGTTCATTGTGACTCTCAGACTGTAAAGCTTCTGTTTTTCATTCACTTTTCATTTCTTTATTACTGCTTCTTTTACTACTACCATTCTTTCCCATCTTAAATTAACTACTTTAAGTCCAGGGATTCATATTTTCTTGATTCTTTCCTTACCTTGAGATATATCTATACCAAAGGGTGCGAGTGCTGTCATTATTGCATTCGCACGTGCGTAACATACTTGTATGTGATCTTTGCCGAGCGACCTCACTGCTACTTTCTTGGTCTCGATCTCTCTCTTCTTCTTTTTTTAATAAATATATATGTACTTTTGTTTCACTAGCTAGTGCTACTGCTGCTACTTAATCCTTGTTGTAATTTTGTTTGTTTTAATTAAGTTTGTGTTTAAGTTGACATGGAAACACTTTATGGGTAGGGTTGCCCTTGTCGGGCCTCTCTTCAGAAAAAGCCATTAACTTCATCCCTTTGGCACGTGGGATGCCATATAACTAGAGATAAGACTATGATCTGTAATACTCACCATTCTCACTTTCTTTTCCTCCACCTTTGACGCTCTTAATCCGCTAAATTGAGAGACGGGATTAGATTAGATTTAAGGACGGTAATTACTCTACAGAAAAATAAATAAAACGAACGCTTATTTTTCTCAAACGAAAGGATCATTGTAGCTTCGCTTCTTCTACTTCCTAACTTTGATTAACTTGACCAAAGGACGGAAGATTACGGGATAGTTCAAGAATTCCCAAACCTTTCTTCTTCTATTTTGCTAATTTTAATCATCCATTCAAATTGATTGAGAATAATGGATGATAACAATACATTTGGTTTCATAAACTATAATTGACACTTAAATGATGTTGTTAATGCTTTGCAAGATTCTTCTATAAGCGTTTAAGAGTTTCATAATGCATTTAACTCTTTCATAGTTGATAAACAGGGATGCTTGATACATGCACGATAAATTGCTCCAACTAAATGTAAGTTAATTTAAATATCATACTATCTTAAATGAACATTATGTATAAGAAAAATGAACTCAATACATATAAATTATTTGTTTGAAACCTACAAACACTTAATCTTTATAAGAGAGAAATAAACCATTCACTTTTCTTAGAACTCAATTTCTTTTAGAGTAAACTACACAAAACCACTCTTATAATTTTTTTGACACAAAATCACCCTTAATTTTTAAACGTTTGTAATTAACCACCCATAATAATAAAAATTACATCAAATAATTTAAAATTGAATAATAAAGAAGGTAAATTTCCATTATCAATATTATATCATAAGTAGTTTCAATAGTTTAACTAAATCTTAGAATTTATAATGGAAAATTAATTAAAAAAATATAATTATTTTCCATGTACCAAAAATAATCCAAAATTTAAAATTACTAACTCGTACATAAACTATCGCCTGGTAAAATAACAAAAAAAAAAAAACTACGAAAAAAAAACTTAAACCTACGTATATTTTTTTTTATCCTGATTGTTTTGTGATAGTTTTTTTTTCCAAAACTAATACTTTTTATTGCATTTTTTCAATAACTATTTTGGGATTTTTTAACCTATAACTTTTTTTATAAATTTTGTTTCTTTTTAGGATTTTCAAAATGAAAAATGGTCATAATAACGTGATTATTGGTCGATTAAAACAATTTACAAGTTATTTAATTTAAAAGTTAAATCCGGAAACCACATCACATTAATTTCGCCGGAGTTGAGAGTCAAGACCGTATAATAATTGGTTTGTAGGCTATAATTTCTATACGAGTTAGTAATTTTTAAATTTAAATTTATTTTTGGTATATATGGGTAATTGTTTATATTATTTTATAATTATTTTTCTATTATAAAGTGTAATATTTAACCAAACTATTAAAACTAATTATGTTATTAATATAAATAATAGAAATTTACCATGTCTATGTTTAAATTTTAAATTGATTGATGTAATTTTAACTTGTATAGGGGGTTAATTGTAAATATTTATAAGTTAAGGGTGATTTTATGCAAATAAATTTATAAGGGATGGTTATTGCAAATAGATGAGTATTATAGGTGGTTTTATGCTAAATTCTTTTTATAAAGGGTAATTTATTACAAAAGAGGAATTATTAAGGGTGATTTTGTGTAGTTTACTCTTTCTTTTAATGTCAAACAAGTTAGAAGGAGGATAATTAGTGAAAGTGGAAAATACTTTATTCTTTGATTTTGATGTGTTTCGATGGGTTTCGATATCAATGTATGAGTAACAAAAATTGGAGTGATAAAATCTGAAGTATCCAAATGATTTATTCTAATTTTTTGGTGTAATTGAACGTTGGGTACTACACCTTTTAAAATAATGAACTGCGTGTTGACATAAAAAGAACAACACAATCACGAAAAATAAACTATATTATTTTGTCCATTTTAACGTTGTGCCTTGACCACTATTCTTTTTATCATATCCATCAAATTTATTTTGATTTTTTTTGCTCACAACCCTCGTCACTTCTTGACCTCCACAAGGACCCTCCCCACTGAACAATATATATATATAGTGTTAAGTTTCGGAGAGAAACATTTTTACGAAGATGAATGAGAACATTTAAGAGACGTTTGATTAATAATGGAATGTCCTAAATTCATTAAATTAAATAATCTTTGTGAGACCCCTACTCTTTCGGACCGAGATCGGACCATGGCCGAGATTGACTTTGGCCGAGTTTAGACTTTTTCGCACCCGCGGGCATTTTGGCCGCCCCTGCGGGTCTCCGCCCTGCGGCTCATGGGACCGCCCCTGCGGTTTCCGGCGGTTGCAGCCGGTTTTGTTGGCTCTTTTGACCGTGCTTTACCCCTTAGCTTTACTTCTTTCTTCTCCTTGCTGAGCAAGGGTTTCCTTATTCACTTTCCATCCAGCCTTCACGTCCTCCTTGTTTCTCCTTCATCCTTCTTGAGCTTGTGTTAGTTTTTCCTTGAGTTGATAAGAGAGTTTTGATGGTGAATGTTGATGTTGATGCTAGTGTTTGATATGCTGAGCTTGAGAGCTAGTGGAAGTGTTGTCTTGGAGCAATTTCGTGCCTAGGACACAACTTTGGTATGTCCTCCTTGCTTCTTCATTCTTTCTTTTTCCCTGTCCTTCTTTCCTTAGCTTAGGATTTGATGCTTGGACATAGGGTGATGTTGAAATTGTGTATGTATATGTATGTGTGTGACTATAGAAGAGAGTAGACGTGATTTGATCACGTGAACAACTAAAGAGAAGCCGCGAGATTTCATTCTGCACTGTCGCCGCCCCCGCGGCCAGAAGTCACCGCCCCTGCGGAAGACGTGCCGCAGCGCCCGCACCAGCGCCATCGCCTTGCCTGCGTTGCCAGCGACCCTTGTCACCGCCCCCGCGGTTGAGTGCCGCCGCGCCCGCGGTTTCCTGTGTTCCGCCCCTGCATCCTCCGTTCACGCAGGTGCGTCTTGTCCCGAGACTACCTATAGTTAGGTAGTTCCTTTCCTTTCTAGTATGAGGGAACTAGTACCATGCTAGGTATCGGTTTATGATGAGTATGTTATAGATATGCCGGTTATGGCTTTGAAGTCACAAGTTGGATATGATCCCTTATGGATCCCTTGGGTCTAGGTGTGACCCCTTTGTGTGATAGGATTGTGATATATATGTATGTGTGCCTTGTATAGGTTGTGTTGTCCACCAGTTGGAGTGGACGTTTCTGAGAGTTGTTCGTAGCGAGTTACTTCTGAGATCGAGGTAAGTCCATAAGACTTACTTAGCTACTATCCTTATATTGGATGTATGCTTGAGTGGTGTGTGTTATGTGCTTTATAGCATGTGTTATTATGGTCACCGACCTATGTTATATAACCGCCCATTGTAGTGGCTGTGACAACTTACCTTGCATCCCGTAGTGGTGTCTGGGAAGTTCTCTGTAAGCTAGTTAGTTCTGGTATACGGGAAGGGCACCTACCACTCCATATGGTATACGGGAAAGTGCGCTGGTACCACTCCAGCTAGCTATTGCACGCAGAGGCGAGGGTTATATATACATTCCTCGTGTCAAGTATATTCATATGCATTTATTATACGATTGAGTGTTGGACCTGTTAAAGATAATAAACCGGGTAAATGTGTGATATCATGATGATCTGTTAAGATTATTGACGTGTGTTTGTGCTCTAGCATCTTCTTATATATGTGTATAGTTAGCTAACGGTTTTATACCGTGTTGTAGATCCTTTGCAGGTTAGGAGAGCTGCAGAGGGATCCGGAGGGGTGATCTGTTGAGGGTTCCGTACAGGGGGACGATATCATGGTTGGGATATTTATATTGTACGGGTTTATGTTTTGACTTTTGTACTCAGCAGTACCTTGTATCACTTTTGATCGGTATATATATACATCAGTTTCATGTTTTGTTTTCATCTATCAGTGCCTTGTTGTAAGATTCAGTGAAGTTGTTGTCAGGCTAGGGTCAGGATCCATTGTGAGATCCTAACCTAGTAGCACTCCGAGTCCTACGGATTTGGGGTGTTACAAAGTTGGTATCCGAGCCCAGGTTGACAACAATGACACTAGTAATCTGCAATAAAGTTCGAATAGATAAATAAACAGAACCCGAAAGGGGTTTGACTTTTCAAAAGGTTCTGCTGTGATTGATCTGTTATATATCTATACATATGGCATATATATAGCCTTCTAAGATAGGTTTACGTCTTTTGTAGATGATTCAGACTAGAGCCTTAACTGCAGCAAGATGAGGTAAAGGTAAACCCCCTCTAGGTAGAGGACGGGGTAGGACTCCTGCTGACAATTCACATGCGGGAGAGCTACGTGAGGAGGTTGCTGAGAGCGCCGTTCCTGAGACTGGGAACGGGGCAGCTGAGAGACAGAGGGCACAAAGAGCCCAGTCTGGCGAGTCTGATCGTGTCTCCATGGGTAGATCAGAGTTTCATGCTTATATCAGACGGGTTGAGGAGGCTGCTAGAGCCGGTAGACGTGCCCCAGATTTACAGGCACAGGAGGAACCATCTGAGAGGTTCCACACCGTTACTCAGGTACCAGCTGTACAGGTACCTGCTGCTGAGATTGCCAAAGCACTAGAGGAGCATAGAGGGCCTAGACCAGATACCTGGTTGAAGGCATTCCATCAGATGGGTGTACCCCCTTTCACTGGGAAGGTGAGGTTGGAGGTTGAGCTCTGGATCGGGCATGTAGACTCAGCTCTGGAGTCTATTCGATGTCCAGCTGACAGACAGATCAAGCTGGTTCAGACTTTATTCCGGGACTTGGCACAACACTGGTGGAGATCAGTACGGGGTTAGGTTACCAATTATGACCAGATGAAGACGATGATTAGAGAGCGTTTCTGCCCTGCCACTCTGAGGAGGGAGAAACTGCGAGATTTTGTGGAGGCTGGGTTTGAGGATGTACCAGTCTCTGAGGCCATTAGGAGGTTTCAGGAGGAGGTGACATTACTGGGACCAGCTGCACCAGCTGCAGATCAGCACGTTTATCTATTTTCCCGACGACTGAGGGATACTACCCGGACCTACATGGCGGGATTTCATTGTGAGACTCTCACAGATTATCAGGATAGAGCCGCCGACTATGAGCGAGAGCGGGCGAGTCAGAGGAGAGCTTCTCAGACCGGAGGGTCTGAGAAGAGGCAGCGTACAGGGCAGACTAGTGGTACTGGTGGTTCTGCTAGTGGCTGGCGTGGTCAGAGACGCCAAAGTCAGCCTTCATCTGCGCCGGTTGCAGAGAAGGAACGTCAGTGCTTTAACTGTGGAGATCCAAGGCATATGAGACCAGAGTGCACGAGGCCATTGGTGACTTGCTACACTTGTGGTAGGCAAGGTCACCGAGCTGTTTACTGCCGCCACGGCGGAGCTTCATCTCAGCAGGGTTCTTCTCCTGCTAGTGCAGCGGGAGGTGGGCAGAGGTCACCTCAGCAGCAGCAGACTCAGGGACAGCAGAGAGTCCCAGATCGCCCTACGACTCAGGGATCTGCTCCTGGACCGAGTAGAGGTAGAGGTCGTGGTGGGGGGCACCACTGATACTAGAGGCCCACAGGGTCGTGTTTTTGAGCTGAGGAGTGTAGAGGAGCCAACTGCACCTACTGTTACAGGTACCATTCTGATTCATGGTTTACCTGTTAGAGTTTTATTTGATACTAGTGTTACGCACTCTTTTATTTCTGATGCCTGTGTAGAGCGTCTTGGTTTAGATACAGTTGAGGGGATGCCCTTTATTATAGGGTTACCCAATGGTGGTAGGGTCAGAGGTACCCGTGAGATTCACGGTTGTCCCATTTATGTAGGGACCCGTGTGTTACTAGTTGACTTCTTTGTTATGCCATTAGAGCATGAAGAAGTCATTCTAGGTATGGACTGGATGGATAGACACTCTGCGGTTTTAGATGTAGGTAGGAGGATTGTTACCCTCCCTACCGAGTTAGGCCAAATAGAGGTTTTCCGAGGTTGGGACCTTAGAAAGATAGGCACAGTTATCAGCGCCATACGGGCAGCTAGATTGATTGCACAGGGTTGCGAGGCCCTTCTGGTGTTATGCCATGAATGAGGGGGAGAGTCCAGCTGTAGAGGACATTCCAGTTGTTTGTGAGTTTATTGATG